>JBCJKH010023964.1:0-28555 GCA_039877255.1 Loriculus beryllinus | reverse complement strand
AACAGTTTCTAAACTATAGCTGGAGAGCAATACACCTTACAGTCTCAACCTGCAGTATTTTAAGACCTAATTTATAAACCCCAAAATATTTCAATATTTTGATCTAGACGGCTCTATAAATGATAGCATCTAACCATGCAAGTATTCGAAGCGTAAGTCAGCAAGCAGCTAACTACACAATTTTTTCAAAGTATCTGAAACAAACTAAAGTCCCAATGTTCCCAACCTACGATTCACACCAGGCTCCAGTATTTATAAGCCACAGTGAAGAATCAACGGGAATCAAAAGATCACCTGCTACATTCAAGCATCCCCAACTGGCTGACACCACTAATAGAGCAAACGAACGCATACTGTCAGTAACTTCTCTTTGAAAGTGCCATGTTCTGCAACTTGACAACTTAAGAAATTAAGTCATCTCCATCTTCAAATAGTCATTTCTCGATGCTGACAAATTTGCCAAATCTCTGCCCCATCTCTATTCAGTCATTTGTCCCAAGAGAAGGAGAGAACTTTTTTTTAAAGCAGACAGTTGACAGGTAAAAGAAAAACAGACTGACTACCTGAAGCATTTTGGGTTTTATACCCGGATAAATTACAGAGACTCAACCTACTTCTTTTTAACAAGGCATCAGAAAAAAATATATGCAGATTCAGTTAGCTCTGTCAAAAACATCTACTACAGATAATAAATTTAAAGACTATGACAAGAAGATTAGAGGCAATCAACATGCAAATCTGCATTCTTCCAAGACCATCCAGTCAGTACATACTACAGGTGACATTCAGTCATACTTTTGCTCAATACATGCAGGGTAACTAGAAGAGAGATAAGAGAGTATACTGTAACATAATGTAACAGCATGCATCAAGACCTGGCTACTCCAGGTTCAGAAATCTGGAGCCATAGATATCTCACTACATGTTTAAGACTAGTAAACCCTGCTAGATGTTGCATGAAAACAAATTACAAAGATACACATAATTAAGAGTCACACATTGTTCTTCAGTGGAAAGCATCAGGAGGCCATCAGAAATACCTGCAATGTTTTGCTGGATTTCCAGCTAAACACCCAAGCTTTTGTTACTGGGCTGAACATTGACCCAGTTCAATCTAGCTGAAGAAAAACACAGTATGCAATAGCTCGTTTCAGTGTCGTCCTGCAACATACCACAGATGTACCCTAAAAATTCCTAGGTATAAAATGCTACTATGCGTTTTAAGTAAGGTTCTTTGCAGCTGAGGAGCATCTTGCTTACTTTAGAGACTTCTTCTGCCAGTGATTTAACAGCCTTGCAATGAAACTATCAAAAAAACGTTTTCTGCAAGAGAATTAAGCAACTCCTGTAACAGAAAATGTTTTGTTCTAGTCTCAGTCTAGTTAGTAATTTTGCCACAGAACCTTTATAGCATTTACTAAAGTACCTGTTATATTGACAACAATGTTGTAAAATTTTCATCAAGTAGGCTGCACACGGAGATCTAATCCACTATGGTTCTCCATGGGCTGCAGGACAGCTTGCCTCAACAGTCTTTACCAAAGGCTGCAGGGTAATTTCTGCTCCAGCGCCTGGAGAATCTCCACCCCTCCTTCTGCCCTGACCTTGGTGAAGGGTTATTTCTCCCACATGTTCTCACTCCTCTCTCTGGCTGCAGTTTCTATTGCACTGGTTTCACCCCACAACCACTTCTAACTGTTATTCCAGAGGCACTATCACTGTCACTGATGGGCTCAGCCTTGGTCAGCAGCAGGTCCATCCTGGAGCTGGCTGGCACTGGCTCCATAAGATACCGGGGAAGCTTCTAGCCACCCCTGTTGCCATCCCCACTTACGAAAACCTTGCCACACAAACCACATATAACATGCTGTGCCCAAGTGTCTTTGGGCAGCCTCCTTACTCCAATTATTCAGCTACAAACAAATATTCACTGCCTTCCAGACTGCATAGTTACCCATAAGAGACAAGACCGTGCTACTGGGTTTTGGATTGAGGTGGTTTGAGGATTTTTTTGTTGGCTTTGTTTTGTTGAGAGTTTTTTGGGGGGAAGGCCAGAACGGAGGATATTGCTCGTAAGTAGCAGTTTCGCATATTTAATCTCATATTTATAAAAAAAATGTACTAGCAATTTGTATTTTACAGTCACTTTTTCTTTTCTTATTTAGATGTTTACTATTCTGCTGTGTAAAAGCCACATAAGATCATATAGGTCAAATTTCTGCTGTATGCTCAGAACTAAAGCAATTTTTCCTAGTATTTTGTTAAAGTATTCTTAAAAATAATTGTAGTAATATTCTTACATAAAATGTCCTTTAAGGCAAATTATGGATAAACTTTAAAAAAAACATGATTTTGAAATTTTTTAAATTCTTTCAAGAGGTATCTGCAAAGAGAACACACAGATTATTAGTTCTAAACGATTTGGTAGCCAATATTCCATGCTGAAGAAAAAAAGAAAACAACAAGTTTTCTTCTTCTAAAAGTAAGTCCAGTTCACCTATACTGTGACCATATATATCAATGCACATTCTAGGTTACAGGTACAGATGTAATAGCCACACCAAAACTGACTGTAAGCACAAGCACAGAGATCCCATTCCCCTGGAAGCAGCCTGTTGAGCCAGAGCTGTCAGAGCTCTGATCACAAACCTATCTGCATACCAAAAGCCTACATTCCCATTTCCTCCTCCTTTGCCTCCTTCTGTCTAAGCAAAAGGCAAGCAATAACACACCTATGGGTATTTTATACTACATGAATGCTGCTGGTGGGATGTTAAATTTTGGAGACATCGTACAACTCATGAGCAACTCTACA
This sequence comes from Loriculus beryllinus, assembly GCA_039877255.1. Lineage (NCBI taxonomy): Eukaryota > Metazoa > Chordata > Aves > Psittaciformes > Psittacidae > Loriculus > Loriculus beryllinus. Next base: position 25,740 of record JBCJKH010023964.1, on the reverse strand, counting down.
GTAACAAACCTGTAGACACATGTGACTAAAGATTTTTTTTAAAAGGGAACTTGGGAGAGAAGTACAACCATTGTTATATTAAAGATTAAAAAAAGCAACAACAAACCCCAAGCGTTCAGACTGTGAATCATCTGTGCAGCAGATGCAGGAACAGCTCAGGTCTGGCAGGATTAGTAGCAGGAACTTATCACTATGCAATCATAATGTACGTGAATTCGCTTTGGAGGTAAACAGCACAGCTGCATTTCTACAGCTCTGACTCCTTAAGTATCAAGTACTGTATGACCTAAACTGACTGCAATGACAGTCATTCTGCCTCTGCACCAATTTCCAACATATACACGGAAGTACAGAAACTCCAGTTAAACTAGATTCAGCTGAGACCTAGATGAACACTACCTCAAACCTTATGTGGCTAGCTCCACAGGGAGTCACAGCCCCCTCAACACATTCTGCAGGACTAAAATACAGGTAACTTATTAGACAAGCTGTAGTGTCATGCATATGTGCCAACTCAGTTCTGGGCCAGTTCTGCATTCGACTTCATAAACCACCCCACAGGAGAAAAAGAAAAAACGCAGAAATGCCAAGTAGAAAAAACACCACCTTTAAAACATTAGAATAATTTGACCAAGTCCAAATGATTCTTCCAGATGCAAAACAGGCTTACGATATATGTATTCCAATGAAACAGATCAACAGCATATTAATTCACCTGCAATGCTGTAAGCAATCTGACTTCACATGTACAAGCTGAGCTGCGCCTGAGGAAGTAAAACTTCCTGAAACTCACAACACTGAAGTTCCATGCTGAGACCTCCTGATCTCTCTGAATCAAGCTGAATTCACGAGGACCAACACCTACATGTAGCTAATAAGCCACCCAAGCTAGCTGTTTGTGCAAATATTAAATGCCTCTGTGTTGCGTGCTATTTCTATCTCATGGATTATTACGGTTCCTTCATGATAAGCAGAAAGAGTAGTAGCTTCTAGTAAACCATAAAAACACTGTCTATCTATATACCCCACTATATACTAAAATTAAATCATTCTTAAAATAAGATCATAAAAAAAGATGTTTGGCACATAATAAGACGATGGGGAAAGAAGTCTTTTTGAACAACTGTGCTACAGTTTCTAAATTCAGCTTCCCTAGTCTCTTTTAAGATACCAGTACTATCAGCCCCTGTACAACATGTATATTCCATTTCCCAAGCCAGGGCCCAAAGTCCCTTCTGTATGTTCTACTCCATACACATACATTCCCACACTGTGCCTAATACTACTTTTTCCTATGTCAACATGTATCTGCCCTGCTTGATGCAGAAGTCAAGGTACATCTGAAGACATCAAAAGGGCTCACTATGCAGGGTAATAACAGCTGGTGCTGACACAGGCAAAGCTGGGAGCAGTTGCCACCTATCCTGAATAGATTCCCATTCCAACCCCAACACAGGTCAGCTAAGATAAATCAGCTGATTTAGGGAAAACTATAACTTTTCCAGCAGTAGTCAAAAACTTACACAGCAATTGTAAAAAGTGTATACTGGGATTACAGCCTTCCATTTATTACGTACTAAATATGCATGATTATAAAAGGTAGATCAGATAATAACCAGACACCTCGATATGACCACTATCCAAACAGCTCAGGTTCACAAATATCTCTGCTTCTTTCACACACACAAAAACATGACCCTGCTAGAGCCAAACCCCACCACAATTTGCCAAGTCTGGAAATGCATTTTCCAGCTACTAGTTGACCATTCAAAACCCAAAACCCTGGCTACCACCTCAATATCAAAAATGCCTAAATCAACCAGCCAGGAGGCTTGTGAGGCTGAAAAATAATTAACCACTGCTTTCACCAACAATGCACCAGCTTAGCAGCAGCACACAAAAGAAAGACAACACAGCAGACATCAGTGTGTAACGGTTGAAAGTCTATGGGAAGCCAACTGCTTTAACCTGCTATTAAGTGAAGTTCTCTGGTGACCCACCTACTTGAGTTACACGCTGCTGATTTAGTCTATTTCTTTCAGCTGTTAAAGCCAGACTAACTTTAGTGCAAGCAATAAACCCTTGTCTCCTAGCAGAACGGATTTATTTACCCAGAAACTGCAGCTTAAAACAAAAAACCACACCAAAAACCCCACAAAACACAGGAAGCATCAGCAGGGAAAAATAAGCCTTGACTTCAAGACTAGTATACAGTATGGCTGATTTAATTCCAGTTTTGTTTCTAGACAGAAAAGCCAACAGAAAAAGTAAGCTTCAGCCCCCTACCGTGATAAAGAGGTTTGCTTTTGCAACTAAGTGCATTAAAACTTCTGCATCTGATAAACTGGTTACAACAAAGTTCTAGTTTTCATCCTGAAGTCAGAGCTTCACTTAAGTTTCTGAATGCTAAGGGCTCCTCCAGGACCCCAGAGACAACCACCATGTTTCTAACTCTCTAACATATTAAAACATCAACTGTCCTACCTCCAGTTTCATCAGAGAACCACTTACACCGATATATGCTGTATTACAAATAAAAAAGATATTTTTTTTCCAAAACAAGATCAGTAATCAAATTGTTGAACCGTACCATAAACAGACCCCATTCGGTGGAAACAAGAATGGAATATACACCAGGCAGAAAATTCAGTTAAGTTCACTGTTCCTTCTTCAAACAGCAAAAAAGAGCAGTATAATGCCTATCAAAGCTATTCTCTTTGAGAAATTATCAGAATGAAGCAAGACACTGGTTTAGAACTCAGTACAGTTCTCCTTCACTCTTTGTGTCAGGAGAAGCCAGGAGTAACAATGTCCTAAATCCTGAAGGGAATTCCCAATCATGCACCAGAAAACTCCTTCTCCTAGCCTCCATCTCTCCTTCTGCCACTTCTGTATTTTTAACTTTGCTGTCAATTTGCCTATACCAAAATCAACGACATTAAGAAAATGCTACTCAAAAAACTTTACATTGCAGATGGTCTTCCCAGGAAAAGAAAGAAACAGCCTTTCTTCAGAAAGGGCTGCTCTTCGGATTTTCTGTTGAGAAACATTTGGAGAGCGCACAGAAACAAACCATGCTCCCACCAACAGGTTTGCATCAGAAGGAATAACAAAGTCTAGGTTACTAGGGCATTATGGAAACATCAGTGGCAAGCTGTGAAAAAGTAAAGTAACAAGATTCTTCAGTCCTGTGCCAAAAATTCACAGAACATTAAGTCATCCTACCATTTCTTTATATTAGAAAAGGAAACAGGGACACCAAAAGGCTCATGTAAACACTCTGTTAGTCACTGAAAATTTGGTCTCAAGCTCTTCATTTGTCTTTAGGTATGAAATCAGAAACAGTTTACACACTGCCCTAAGATGCTGCACCACCTTCTCTTCCCATTTTTATGTGAAAATTTTTTTCAGAGACAAAAAAATAGGTCGATTTTTCTAAATACTCTCACTTTGTCTTTTGCTGAAAAACAAACTCAGAAGTGCCAAGTAGTAAGAAAGGTGATTCTCTTTATATAAAAATGCAGCTTGATCTAATAACAAAAAAGTCCTCACATAATTGAAGAAGGGGAAAAAAAAAAACCTTTGGGGTTTTTTGTTGTTATTCAGAAGGATTATCTGAACCCCCAGTATTTACTATAAAAATTTTAAAGGCAGAGAAAGAAAATGTTTCTTTAGTTAGAGGTATCACATTCCAAAAAAGCATTAGGTTCCAAAATTAAGAACAGTACGTATTGGTTAAGCATTCCTAGACTGAAAAACTGGCCACCTAAAGTTGCTATAGAAGAAAATTGGACACGGATTTTATTTCTTCCCCATACCTAAGTATGTAAGTGTTAAACACACAAAATTACACAAAACCCACATCATATATAAGAAAATAATCTTTGAAAGGGGAATATAAATACATAAATCACACACACACTCCCCCAGAAATTGTCAGAATACTTAATGGCAGTTGCATATTTCCACTTCTCAATAGCATCTAGATGGAATTATTCCAGAAAGCTAAGCTATTTTCTGCTACTACTGGCATATTTGGGTAAACATTATCCACACAAGTGTAACAACCAGCATTACTTAATAAACAAAGCACATACCACTCTGGCTGCTCTTTCCTGAGATTCACACTTCCTGCAAAACCAAGGTCCAGTGGGTACTTGAACAATTCCATAGCAAGCTGTTTTGAACAAGACAAAACATTTCAGCAAACCAGCAGCACCACAGTACTATTAATATGAATGTTAAAGAACAAGCTTAGTATTAATTGATCTCGCGTCATTTCAATAAGTCAAAATGACATCTCTACAATGTACATTAAATCCTATCACAATGTTACAAGAAATGAAGTACAAGTTTCCACTTGAAAATGTATGCAAAGGAAAGTCAACAAAATCTTTTCCTATTATATAAAACGTTAGTCATAATGACTAAACAGATCAGTTGACAAATTTGCAAATATATTATCCAAGTACTGACAGACCAAACTATCTTGATAAGCCCTTTCTACCATACAATAAAGTTCTTTAGCATGAGGAAAAACATCCTGGTTTTGTTGCACCTATATTAACCACAGATGAGAAAGACTTTTATTTCCTTTTTAGAAAGTGAGAGGGAGATTGTAAATATGTAATCACACATTTACATTAGCAAGAGACAGTGCGGGGTAAGAAGCTAATTACAGAATGAAACTCAGAGACGGGGCTGGCAATTACATCCAAAGGCAATGTGAGTTGAGCAAAGACAAAAGCTGAGGCGAAAGTACTTCTAGATCTGCAAACGTGACAGAGTACATCTACAGCCTAGAACAGTCCACCACAGGTTTGTGCTCCGATACTGTTTATTGAGCTTCAGGACTTCCTTTGGTGTATTCTTCCACTATCATGCAAAGCTCCTTCAAACACATGAGATTTTGCCCTTCACAACTTGCCTGTGACTTAACAATTTGAAGTTTCCTTTGAAGTAAAAATAATACCAAAAAAAATGCAATTAATAAAGTCTCTCAGTTAATACTGCTGTCTGAACTTCAAATAAGGACTACCAGCTTTAACCATGAGGACTAGCACTTTTATGACAGAAAAGACTACAAAAACAGTGGACATACTTCCTCTAACACCTTCATTCACATAACGTATCAACTCCGAAACTTAAAACATCAATGATGCAGTAAATCTAAACAGACAGTTCTTCTTTCTTAAGACTTCTACAACATCTGGATTTAGAAGCAACAGTACTGCACACGCTTCCCGCCAAATTCAAATTCAGATTTGCACCTCACCTTCAAAAAAAAAGCTCAGTATTCTAATTTACTGCAGCGTGTATATATTAGGAATACTTCCCCAAACAGATTTTTGTCATTCACGCTATTTCAGCTCCAAAACTGCTGCTGTCATCAACTTTTTCCACTGATGATATTAGCCAGGCTCTAGGTGCAAAAGAAGATGCCCAAGATAACGCAAAAGTAATAGTTGGTTCAGGTATGACTTCTAGAAGTAACAATGTTTTAGTGTTCTTTCCCACGATCCTAAGATTTCACAACAGCAGAATTAACTTACTAGTTAACATTACTCAGCTCTTAAGAAAACAGAAAACCGATTCAAAACCAGACTAATTTCACAGATCCTGTCAGCTCCCCTCTGTGTTCAATCCAACATTAACAAGAATAATTGAACTCTCTTGCCAATCTCCTTAAATTATTACTATTTATCACTAATTCTTGACAGCTTAGAAAGGAGCATATACCTGAAACAGTTACTGTATCATCTTCAACACAATTCAGGACCAAGCATAAGACACACATTAGTATTGTCACATGCACCAGGCACTCATACTAATGAACCAGGTTTAGGATTTTGTCTCCTCCAATTTGTTCACCATTTAGAAGGAGTCAGAAAGGCAGCCAAAGAGCTTGTATGACTGCTTGGGTATTGATACAGAGGAATTATCATCTTATTCCTTATTTCTACTACCATAACGCAAAAGACATCATAACTTCCTTTCTTACAATGTAAACAACAGAATCCAGTTTCTTCCTCTGCTCTCACAAGAGGGGTCAACCCACTGACAGAAACAAAACAATCACACATACAGGGAATGTGCCAGCTCCTGAGCTGAACTGGAAACCAACCAACCAACCAGCCTCCACTAATCCAAACAAATCCAGCATCAGCCTTTCTGACTAGCACCCTCCCCCTACAGAGCCACAACAGGAAGTCTCTATCCACCAGGAAGCATCAGCCAAACGACATTCAAGGAAAGGCAGGCAGAGGAAGAAATCACATGACAGCTAAGTCTCTCCTACACACTGCTCTCTTCCAATCCTAAACCCTCCTCATCTACTGGCTGCCCCTTAAACTTATTATTCTAACTTGGGAAAGGCAGGGACAAGAGGCATCAAGCATACAAAGAAAGAAATACAACAACAATTGTCAGAATAGAGATTAGTTAGAAGTTCTGCAAAGAACGGAAGGAGTTCTAGGTAGTCTCTGGACTGATGCAGCTGAGGTTGCTAAGAGTGCAAAGGCAGGCTAGGAAACAGACACAGAAAAGGCACAAGGGGAAGAAGAAAGGCGAAAAAAATGGAAAAGGAACTCTTCCTTTCTTATGGCTATAATATAGGAAGTCATAACACAGGAAGTCTCAGATGAGGGAAAAAACAAGCTGGAAGAATAGAGGATGACAAGACAGGTCAGACCAGAAAGCACGTGGTCCTAGAGGCAGACGGACACGCTTCAAGAAATAGCTGGTGGAGTGGGGTAGGGAGGATGGGGGAGAAGGGGGGAGAAAAGGAGAAAAACGGCCAAGTGGGGGCGAATGGGGGGGGTGGGAGCAGGCCCAAGGGAAGGGAACAGGGATTATCAAGAAGTAGCGAGGCCTGAGGCCAGCACAGGCAAGCTGGCGCTCGCCTGCCCACTCACCTTGATGCACTGCGACATTGCAGCCGTGCCCGTCGCAGTAGACAAGCGGGTTCTCGGCCCAGCCCCTCTCGTCGGAGCACACGCAGCAGCCGCCGATCATCTCCTTCATGCTATTGGAGAACTCGCCCTCCAGTGACACAGGCAGCAGCAACGGCTCGCTAGAGACCATCTAAGGGTTAAAAACACCGTCGTCAACACCACACACTCACACGCTCTACCCTCTGCCTGCCCCCTCCCCCGGCAGTGTCTCCCCTCAGTCACTCAGCCGCCGCCGCCGCCACCGCCGCCACGGCAATGATTTAGGGCCCATGACCGCTGCCTGAGAGCCTCTTCTCTCCGCGGCTCGACCAAGAGGCCAAGCTGTGTCAGTCAGTCAGTCACGGAGGCAGGCAGGCAGGGGCAGCCCGGCGACGGCACACTGAGGAGGACACCGCACGGCAGGCAGGCAGGCAGGCAGGCAGGCAGGCAGGCACGAGAACACGGCCAGCGCGCAGGCGCACTGCGCGCCCCCCGGGGAAGGCCTCAGCCTAGGGCCCTCCTCGCGATGGTTCACGAGCCGCCCATGGAACGTGAGCCGCGGATGAGCGCGCGCTCTACCTCTACCCCCCCCCCCCCCCCCAACACCTCCCTTCCCCCCACACCCCGGCTCCAACCGCCGCGCCGAGAGAGCGTGCGCGAGCCAGCGGCGCGGCACGGCACGGCACGGCACGGCACGGAGCCCCGCCAGGCCCGCCCGCCCCTCGCCTCGTCTCTCCTCTCCTCCGCACTCCCCGCCACAAGCACCTGAGGGCCTGGCCCGGGCCGCGCCACCGCCACCCGCCCGGACACCCACCTCGCCGTGCTGCCACTCTCCGTCCCCCGGGCGAGCCATCTCGTGTTTCCACCCACCCACCTACCCCCCGGGCCGCGGGACAGCCCGTGCGGAACCGCTTCCCCTCCCAGGCCGGGCGAGCGTTAGCTGGGGTTATCGCTGCCCCCCTCTCCTCAGTGTGGGTAGGGGGGGCGGGGAGGTGGCAGACATGCGCCCCGCTCCCACCCGCGATGTCACCGTGCTCATGCCCCCTTCAGGAAGGCGGCAGGACTCGCCCCGTTCCCGCCCACCCCGCAGAAATCATTTTTACTATCTTGTTTATTTTCCCCCTGATGTGCCTGCAGGACTAATGCATTCCCGCTCCCAACTTTTATTATCCTGTTTATGTCCCCTCGGTGTGCCTGCTGCACTAATGCATTCTCGCTATTATGCCACTTCCCTGCCCTCACCGCAACTTTTACTATTTTGTTTATTTTCCCTTCGATGGAGCTGCAAAACTAATGCATTATTAATCCCTCTCTTTCTCCTCTCCCCCCAAAACTCGTCGTGCGGATGCAGAGCTGCGTGGCTGTTGCTGCCACACCGGTAAAAGTGGTAGAGATAAGGCAAATAGAAAACCCAGGGCGGCCACAGACACACAAACCCAAGTGTGCTCTTCAACACAGCTGTCCTGTGCTTTTACGTGGAGGTGGGTATGTCCTTCTAGCACTTGGGCATTGGGGAGGGCAGAGAGTAAAACAATCCTGTTGCCTCTTTTAACTGGAGGGGGGAGCCGGGATATAAAACCTGAGGGGAGAGAGAGCTGAGGTGGTCAGCAGATAGGAAAATCTCAGGCTATTCAATTCTCCATTGTAAGCAGGTATGCCTGTAGCAGAAGAACTAATTGTGGTGATTGTTAGGAGCACAGAGAAATTAAATACAGCCTTACAAAATTCTGCTCTCTCACTTGCCCCGGGGCCCAGCGTTTATTTATTTATTTAGTTATTTATTTGGTGTGGGGCTAGGAAGATATCATTGATTTATCTTCATTATCATGCTAAGAAGCAGAATTTGTGCATGGATTGTATTTCTCAGAATGATTTTGCAAGGCCAGCTCAATTTATATGGTATCCGTACAAATCACTACTGAATTATGTACATTCCTGGACACATCACTACCCAGACCGATACATATGCAGGTTATATTTTATACACTGTTAAGTAATAAAACATCTGCACTTGCGTAGGGGAGTATGACGAACTGGGTGGAAGAGAGAGGTGGGATGTGCACAACCTACCCCCTACGGACATCCAAGTCAGCAGTTTGTATGCAGGATATCTTAGGTCAAGCTCTTTTCTCTCCTTTAAAGTTTAAAGTGAAATTACTTAGATAGAGGAAAAATGGAGGGCAGGCAAAAAGGGAATGACAATGTTATTCCCTTCCTAGTTGGGGGGGCCCAGACAAATATGCAATTAACGCAGCCATTTGAGACACATTCTAATCATTTCTCTGTAAACGTATGTTCCAACATCCTTGAGACTTCAGAAATTTTTAAGGCACGTGTAAAAAATGGAGGCAGGGGACTGGAATGTAGTGTGTTTCAGCTTGTGTAAAATCAGTCAAGTCTGCACTCCAAAAAAAAACCCACTCCACACCCTAACGTCCTGTCTCAACACTGAAGAACACAAATTTGACCATAAAAGTATTTACATTATAAAACATACTTACAACACTCTTTTTATTACTTTTAAAGCTTGTAAAAATACCCTGAAGATTGCAGGTGCAAGCAATTATTTTGTAAGGAAATAAAGCAATTAATATAACCTGGTGGTTTAAAAAAACACAAATTATTTGAAGCTGATAGATACAGTGCCCCAGCCCTTCTTCATTCTTGTCAAGAAAATGACATCTAATTTAAAAAGCATTCTCAATGATTCTGTTAACCCTGACCAAAAAGAAAAAAAAAGAAAAATAATCACGCTACAGCACCAAATCTGTCCTTTATTTCCCTAACAGGTAAATTAAAATAAATACCCTTTTAAAATGAAAAGATATCAAATATAATTTAATTTGTTGGATGATTTTATACATTTAGTAAAACTTGTATTGGAACAAACAACTGTAAATTTTTCCCACAGCTGCTTTTTTTTTTTTTTTAAATTTATTGAGAAGGTCTTCCTGCAATTTCTTCTTTGAAAAGCAACTAGTACAATTCCCATGTCTGTCTTGGTGAGTTGAGGTTTTTTTAATGCTAGCTCTTTTAAGGCTCAATTTTTAGTTCGATAAAGAAGCACCACCAAAGAAAAAATTAATCACTTTGCAACAACTTGATTAAAGCTGCACCATGGCAACAAGAGTGTATTAGTGAAAAACCTAGTGTATAGTTTTCAAATAAAAATATTTTAATCTCACACCATGTCTCACACCAGCTTCATATTGCACAGCCTGACATTTTGCTTTGGTGAAAATTCAGTCAAGCCTAATACATTCAATTATTTAATGAAACAGTTGTTGTCTTTTTATGTATTTCTGCTTAATTCTTTCTATAGAAAGAATGTACATGGACTGAAAGAAACTCCATGACTACCACCTTATGGTATTGTGTAATATTTGATGGAAAAATTTAGATAACCTCTTGATAGTTCTGTAAAACAATCATTTAGAGAAGACCTTTGAAATGCAAAATAGGAAAAGAAATGCATTACCACTAAATAAATACTGCAAACACTAAGCCTATAATGGCTATGGAATCAGAACATAAAATCTTGTAGCATATATGTTCTTATGATTGTAGTATTTAATAAGCACTGACATGACACAGAAGGCCAATTTTCTTTTTTTAGAAAAGAAGCTTGTCCTTTTATAGTGATATATAAGAGATTAAAACAATTAGAGAGGAATATAATTCAGTGAGTATGAATGAATAATTTCATTGTTAATCTAAATGCAAGGAGAAAATTCAATTCTCTTAAAAGGAACCTACAAGACCTAGGAACTAAACAAGTTATACTGTAAGACGTATACAAGAAGATTATATGTTTTCATATTTTTGTGGATACCCTTTTAAAATAGAGTGACTGCGTAACTGAAAGAAAATTACACTCTCCAAATGCAAATTGTTTTTAAAAGTTTAAGAAATTCCTCAAGATAACGTTAACATATATTAGTGCAGAGCACTTTAGCTTCATCCACAAAAATAAAGAGGTTTTCACCTTAAATTTTTAGTGCAAATTAATCCGTTCCAACAATAATGCTAAGATTTTGGAATGCTTGCTTTAAATTTCACTTTTTTTTTTTTCCCCCTAAAAAATGCAAAATCATATTGTAACTTCAGTGAATAAGACAAAGCATTGAACAAGAAAAAGTCTTTCATTTATAAAACTGCATTACCAGTTGGACATAATCATCAGAAGAGTCTTCCAGAAATAACAGAAAAAGCATGGACTTCATATAAAATGCACATTGTATCATAAAACATGGACTGATATTGGGACTTGAAGCCATAGAGTGAGGAGACTCACTTCTTTCCAGAAAGCAAATTTCTAATAGCAATTTTTTAATCCATTTTCAGATGGGGTCTTTGTGGAAAAAGCTTTGATCTTTACCTATGTGGAAAAGGATACACACTGCAGCTAAACAGAAGCCACTGAAAACAGGAAAATTGCAATAACTTCATGATATTCAATAGGTAGAATAATACATCTCCTGATTATCCATTTAAAATACATTGATGCTTGTCTGCCTTTTGTTTATGTGGGTTTAAATCATTAACAATCTACACTGAAATACATTTCTGATCATGAGTATTGGCTTCATTTCTGGGAAGGCAGCAGCAAAATGGTCACTTTACACAAAATAAAATGCAACTCTTGTGTGTTGACCTTTGCACACAGTGTGTTTTAAATGGCAGGCTGCCTTAGATCCAACAAATTATTTCTATCCATGTTCAACTATGAAGGATATAGCACGTCTACAGAACCCATATTAAACATGTTAATTTATCTTTACATGCTTACTCCTATGTTACACTGAGAAAGAGTAAAGTTCTTTCTCCTTCTATTCCTTAATTCACTGCTCAAATCTGCACTTAACACTCATCCAAACACCAGGTACTGAAGAACTAAAAAGTTTCAATATTTAGCACGTACTCCCTTCTTGACCAGGAGTTTGCATGCTGTGTGTTTACATGTTATGCAAGTACAGGTAGCAGCCTCACAGGTCACAGCTGCGCATCTCCTGGACACCATGCTTCTTTATATGCTGCTCCATTTTCTTTTGTGCAAACGTAATTACAAATTTTGCAATTCTTTAGACTGCAAAGAAAAGGGGAAATAACTCCACCAACTACTGTATTCATTTTATTGCTTTTAATTGTATTATCACCTTTGGAAACTTTGGTAAATTCCACTTAACTAGCAGCAATGGACAAAATTGGTGGTTTTCAAGTACTGCTTCTGTTACTAATGTTGGCATTTAAATGTTAATTTCAGACTGAGGTTTACAGTAAACATGAAACAAGGGATTTTCTTTGAATGAATAATCTCAAACCAAAATTCTAAATAAAGGAATCCTAGCACGGGATGTTTTTAAGCACAGCTATTATTTCCTTTTAAAGATTTAACATTCCCTAAATGGTAGAAGTTAAAGATTTAAATGTGACAGTTAATTTATAATTCTCTACATTAAAAAGGCATTTAAATGTTAACCACATTTTTATATGAGTCAAGTCAAAGTAATGATAATTACAATATGATACAAAAGAACCTGAAATAAACTTCTAGTAAACCATATTGAGTATTAATGCTGTATTAAGTCCTGAAAAGCTGGGTTAGTAAACTCTGGAATTTAGATTATATGCAACTTAAATGTAACGCAGGGCTTTTCTCCAGAGAAAAACACTTTGTTTCAAAGTTTGGATTTTTATGAGCTATGTATTAATTCATCGGATTTTTATTAAATACATTCACATAGCTCCATTCCAAAACCAAGCCTCAGATTACTTTTCTTCTGTAGATGTATCTCTATGTGAGATTTGCTAAATTAGCATTCCATATAAATTAATAGCCTTTTTTCATGTTTGTTGTGTTACAATAAGCAGAGTGATGCTGCATTGTATCACAGGTCACATTTATTCGATTTTGATTTAGGAATGGGATCTGTGCTACAAGAAATGACATGCTGAATTTCCCATCAAATATCTTAAATACAGACTTATTTTAGGTAGATTTGTATAAACAAAACACATACACATAATACAGGCGTGGGAAAGGAAAAGCTGTTTTGTTAGATGCTAAAGCAAATTGGAGTAAATCAACCGCATCCGTGGGCTGTATAAGCAATATTACTCTGCTTTTCCCAGTACCATTTGGACTAAACAATGTTACTTTTTTATTTAAAGTGTTTTCTTCTCAACAAGGGGCCACCACTTCCCAATCTCAGAGACACGCCCCAGAATATGTTAATTAATTGTATTGTGTCTCTGAAAGAAAGAGGTTGCCAAATGCAATAAAAAAAAAAAAGTCTTTCGATCAGTGAGCTGCATTCCCACTGCCAGCGATCATCTAATTTCAATTCCACATATATATATTTATATATACAGAGATACGTTTCCTCTAGGTACGATTTTGACCACCTAAAACTGACTAAGAGCAAAAGTCTAAGTTGACCACATAGGGTGTATCTGGGAAGCTTAACATTCCTGTCGAATTAAGCACGCAAGCCCCGGATCACTTTTTGTCAATCTTACTCTGGTACTTCAGAGTCGGGAATGTGGGTAATTTTTATATCGTGGTATTCCCAATTAAAAGCAACAACAGTGCTTCTTTGTGAAAAAAACCTTAAGATATGAAATACGTCAACACATTGCACAGAGATACAAAATAAAGAGCAATGAAGAATGGCAACACACGGTTTCTCCCTATTTTTTTTATATCTTCCCTTTCAATAAGATAGTTTTCAAATAGCAATATATTGTTTTAGTAAATACAAGAGTATTAAATGTCCTTCTGAATGACGTTTTCCTAAATTTGTAGTTACCTTTTGAAAATTGCCAAGCAGCAATCAAGAGAAAATGCATCTCTGAAATATTCAAGTAGAAGTAAAACAAAACCAAGCAACAACAACAACAAAAAAATCTTTCTTTCCTCGATCTTAAAGTTAATGCCTTCAGATATTACCAGGGTGGTGTTTTCCTGTTAAATATTACTGGCATCTCCAGCTTTCGAACAACACGGATGCTTTTTTACCATCTAAACTGAATTGAGCTTTTATTTGGAGGAGTCCCACAAAAGCCTGCAAGTTTACAAAGAGTGAAAGAGAAGTTCCAAACTGTATTATCTGAAACAATGACTGCGAGTATGCAACTTCCCAAGTGTGAGTGGGGGGAGGAAAGTCACTTCAGAATTATTTTCAACTAGGTGATATCCGTAAACATCATCCTTCAACTTTTTACTTGCTGCTCATGATCTATGCAAAACGTTATTTTCTTGGCGATATTTATAATTTAAAAAAAAGTAAAAATAATGGGTATCATTTCTGATCCTTTAAAATAAATTCTCACGCTCTAGGAGATAACTTGCTAAATAATCACAGTTCCCCTAGAAAGGATTTTCTTAAATTAATTAGTTCTCTAGAACTAATTCTTCCCTCATCACAAACACGAGCCCCTTCCCGTTTTAATGTAATCGTCCAGAAACAACGTGCAAAGACTTTTCTTTTTTTTTTTTCCTAGAAGATCAAGGGCACTTGTTGGAAATTTTCTTGAACATCAAGTTACTCAATTCATCCCCTATGAAAATACATGAGAAAAGCTCCCGTCTGAAATGGCGTACGAAAACAATTTAATTTCTAATTATTTTCGGGAGGAAGAAGGGGGAGACAACACTTTCCCCATAAAATAAATCTTTACAAATCTTAAACAAACATCAAACAAACACTTGGGGGAAAAAAGTCCGTATACGGTGCTTACATGGAAAACAGGATAAAATTAATGTTCATTTTTATAAACAGACCATTAAGACGAGTTCCTTCCAAAATTCTCTTTGGCTACATTTATTATTCCAAATTCAGCGGTTCGGAACAGTTTCTCCCGATTTCTTTAAGAAGCCCTGTTCTAAAAATCCACCCACAAACAGATGTTACTTTATGTACAAATCCACTGCGGTACTGGGGTTTGGAGTTTTTTTACCTTTCAAGTAACACGTGAGCTACCTCCTCACTGGAGCTCCCTCAGTGGATGGCACTTCTAAAGACTCCTCTCTTTACTTATTTTACCCGTTCTCCTCCCGGAGCCCCCCGAGCTGCTGCTGCGGGTGAGCACACCAGCCCAAAGGGGCCCAGTGGCGGCGGGGTCTCTTCCCTCCTTCCCTCGCTGCGGCCGAGCAAGTCCCGCCGGCTGAAAGCGGCGCGAAAAGAAGCGCCGGGGAACAATGGGGAGCGCCTGGAGGAGCGGGAGCCCCGGCCGCGCTTCCCCCGTCCCCACCGCCCAGCCCTGCTCCGGCTCCCGCCGCTTCCTGCGGCCAAGCCGGGGGAGGGGGCGGCGAATGCCGACCCCGCTGGCAGACCGGTCCGATGCGGCTCCTCCGTGTTACCTAGGGCAGCCTGCCCGGTGCCCGCCCCGCTGACGGGAGACCCTCGCTCACCCTTGAAATCCCCCGAGCAAGCCTGCCAGGTCAGCGCCGCGCTGCCGAGGGCACCCACAGGTTTACGCTCTCAGCCGCTCAGCCCCCAAACTCTCCCGCCCCCCCGGCAAGCAGCAGTGCTGCAGGGCGAGAGGGGCTGCCCGGCTGGCCCGCTGCCAGCCCCGGCTTCCGAGCCTATCCCGGGGTCGCCGGTGCGGGCAGGCCGGCCTATGGGAGCCCTCAGCCCTCCGCCGGCTGCCCCCCGACCTCCCGGCAGCGGCCCGCACCCGGCGGCCCCTCGCATGCCGTGAGCACTACCCGCAGGAGAGCAGGCAGCACTACAGACGCGCCCCGGGCCGCGCTGCAGTGCGCGCTCCTTCCCTTCAGGGGACGGTGCTGCACACAAAAGGCGCCTCAGCATTGTTCTCCTCCCTGACCCCCAAATCCCCTTTTCCCCGCCGCGGAAGCCGCCAGGAGCGGGCAATGGGAAGGGCCCGGAGAGAGGAGGACGAGGACGGGGAGAGGCCGACTGCCCGGCACGCCACAAGGTCCCCCGCCATCTTTGCGCTTCCCTACGTTCGCCTCGTGGCGGGCCCGCACAGCCTGCCGTCGAAGCCCTCCGGTCCTGCGCCCTCACCCGCTTCTGCCGTAGCTCCGTCGGGGTCCCGGCCCTTAGCCAGCCTTGCCCGGGCACCAGGCTCCCACTGCCTCCTCTCACACAGCCCCGACTCGCTGAGATAGCAGAGTCCTTCATGTAAACTTGTCCTTCACGTGTTGCTTCACGCAAAACACCCGCTGAGGTGCCTCACTGCATCCCCAGAGCCTCCTCGTTGGGTTTCCACATGGAATCACCCTCTCCACACTCCTACGGGGGGAAAAACCCCAAAGCAGGATCAAGGTGAGGCACTGCTTGGGGATTTCATGCAAAGCTTTAATCCTGATGGGCCTGGCTAGAGACCAGTGTCTAAACTACAGTGCTGCCTACTCTGCAGCCTGCAAGCCGACGTCCAGCAAACAGCACGTTCCCTGCCACCACGTTAAAAACACCATATAGCGGGAAAACTAGGTGCCGAGATCCCGCAGGAAACTCCAAGCAAGGAAGGGAGCAGGAGCCACGACACTGGGAAAAAAGCCATGGCTCGATTTAAATAATTGCATAATATTAGGATTTAACTTATACATGTTTACATTTGTGTGATTTGATTAATGTCACGTTTGATTTCCTTAAAGCCACTGACAAGGTACTTTAAACCAGCAGATTAACGCCTGCCGGTGATATTGCAACAGGCAATTCCTCCTCTCGGTGCCGCCTGCCCCCAACCCGGACAAGTACAGCCCTCACGCAAATCCCTCTCCCGGCACCTCCATTCCCCTCAGCCCCCCACCACGACCCTTCCCTTCCCCTGAGCCCCATGGGGGCTCGCATCCCCCTCGCAAATGACGGACACCGAGGGCACTCTCCCACAGGCTTTCCCGCAGCCAGCCGCTGTTCCACAGCTCCCGGCGGGCTCTCGCAGCCGCCTCACGCCCCGTTCAGACGCGAGGCCGCTCCCGCCTCAGCGTCTCCCTCAGGGAGACCCCAGCTCCCGCCACCGCCCCCGGGCTTCCCCGAGGAGGAGGGGGGGGGGAGGAAGGGGGAAGGGCGAGCACCAGCAGGCACGAGCGCGGCCGGCGCGGGGAATTGTGGGTAAGGAAAGTGGTCGGGCGGCAAAGGAAGCGGCGGGCGGGGGGGGGAGAGGGGTGAAAGGTCAGCGGCCGAGAGCCCCCGCGCCCGCGCCAATGGCGGGCGGTGCCTCGGCGGGCGGGTGGGCCTCACCGCCGCTACCGCCACACGGACCGGACCGGCGCGGCCCCGCCGCTTCCCGCGCTTCCCTCACGGCAAGCTGGGGCTGCCGCCCGCCCCGGCTGTAAACACCGAGAGTGCGTGCTTCACCTCCGGGCGGCCCAGCGCTCCAGGGGGACGGGACGAGGCCCGGACCTGCCCGCCGCCTTTTGTAACGGTTCGCGGCGAAGCTGCGCGC
This sequence comes from Loriculus beryllinus, assembly GCA_039877255.1. NCBI lineage: Eukaryota > Metazoa > Chordata > Aves > Psittaciformes > Psittacidae > Loriculus > Loriculus beryllinus. Next base: position 8,395 of record JBCJKH010023964.1, on the reverse strand, counting down.
CCGGAGACGGAGCGCCGGCGGTGTTTGTTTGCACACAACCGCACCCCCGCCCGCTCTTTGCTCTTTGATGCGATTTATTTGATTTGCAAATAATTGCGAATTTTTTTCCTCGTCCCCCGTTCCCACCTACCCTGCGCTTCCTCGCCCGCCGCCCCGGCAGTTGCCAGGGACACCCGTACTGCCCAGCCGCCGCGGCTGACCGGGGGCACCCCGCACACAAAGGTCCCGGTTCGGGGACGGCGGCGGCTGCGCCCGGGACGGCCCCGATCCCGGTCGCGCTCCCTCGGGCGCGGGGACTCTCCGGTGAGTTCAGAGCCATGAAAGCAGCAAGTTGTGCTCGCAGCGGGCACCGCGGCGGCGTCTCCGGCGCTGGACGGGGGTGTTATTTAAACCGCTCCGCAACTTTCCCACCGCCGCCGGTACCCCCGCCGCCGCCCAGCCTCCGGAGGTAAAGTTTAAGCGAGTCCCCCCCACCAGCCCTTCGCAACGAGGCTCCAACGGAGGGGAAAAACGTTAAACGTTCAGTCGGAGAAGTGGTTCCCTTTGTTCTTTCATTGTTTCTACACGAACTGGCGGACACAAGGACGAACACTTACCTTCTCTCCTTTTTCCTCCAAAACACGCACGTTCCCATCAGCTTTCGAAATGCACTGTCCACTTTGGAAGCGACTACAAATGTCGGGAGAGTTTGTATTCCATTATTTTTCGCTCCCTGCTCTTTTTAGCGTAAGATTAAGTTGCCGAGCACGTTGTTGCAAGCTGTAGCCCCCCGCCTTAGTGAATGGTCACGTTTAGGACCCTCCAAGTCCATCCTAATTCTGCCAGTAGAATTGAGGGTATTGGAGGTCTAAACTTTCAAAAGGAAAAGGGCCTGCGTCTATCTAGCAGATCTGAAAATGCATTCCCTACCACGATCACTTCCACTAAGGGGATATAAACATTTCACCCAGGACAACTCAATGAAATACACATTTTAAAGCTTGAATGTAGAAAAGCTGTTCCCTCTGCTCAGATAAGCTAAAAGCAAACTGGCGTGCAGAAAATCTACCTCGGTGTATTCTGCAGCGGGAATCGTTTCTGTCTGGAGTTTAAAACGAACAAATAAATAAGAGCATCATGTAGAAATGTTAAGCGTAAAGTTTAAAGGGAATCAACCTCTGAGGGGGGCGTGCGACCCGGTGTGGAATGGAGAATTCACAGCTTTTGAAAGGGTCCCTTTCTTGCAAAAATTACTGCTTTTCATTTGTTCCCCCGTGCGACCCAGGCAGGGGCGAAGAACCCGTTTTCCGCTTTCTTTGTAGTCCATCCGGCGTTTCGCACCCAGCCACACCGGCGTTCTCCCCCCCCCCCCCCCCCAACCTTGCTTTAATCTGATTACGGTGAGATTTGCTGATACAATGAATATTTGAAATGATCCTCGTGTCTTAGCGAGCGGGGTGCGTTTTCAGGCTCTCGGTTCCAAGGCTGCTTGCCACAGAGGGGAGAGGAGCGGCGGGGAGCCCCGGCGGGGTGCCAGCCAGGGGGGTGGGGGTTTGGAGAGGATAAGTAGGAAGGGGGAGTCCCCTCCTCCAGTGCCCAAGGGCGCCGGATTAATTCAGCCCAACTCCCTAGGCCGGTGGCTGGGGCGGGATCCTTAAGTGCTTTTTCCCCCCGCATCATCACGGCTTTGCCAATTGAAAAAATAAACAAATAACTTTTTTAAAAAAAAAAAGAAAAGAGAGAAAAAAAAAAAAAAAAACCAACAGGATGCAGGCGACCCAAGTAATTGTGGGACCGGGAGTACGTGTTGTCTCACACCCCCCTCCTCCTCCTTCTCCTCCCCCTCCTCCCGATGTGGCCTTAACAGCAAACTGGAAGGCCGGTTTATTTCATAGGTCCATATTACAACCACCAAGGTAAATAGGGAGTCATGGGGGGAGAGGGAGGGAAGGGGGAGAGAGAAGGGGGGCTCTTCTTTGATAGCGTTTAATTGGAATTGAAACATTCTGGAGCTGTAAACATTCTTTATTTATTCAGCACACATAAGCGGGCATTGTTTTATCACCATCATAATTACGGTGTCCTTTAAACTGACTGATAGCGGAGGAGATAAGGGAATGCGCCTGTAGCTCCGGATCAAATCGCTGGCTCTCCCCTCTCCCCGGGTCACAGGGATCCACACGGTCCTTGGAGATGAGGAGCGCCGGAAGATTGCAGCCTGGCCATCCCTTACGTCACAAAAGTGATTTGTACCACATTGCTAATTTGGTGCAATTCATAACCTCCCGATCTCCAACGCTTACAACCGCTTTTCAGTTTGCAGAGCTGGTTTTTGAAGATGCGGTTCCCCAGCACAGCAATTCAGAGGGATCACCTATGTGCAGGAGAGGATCTTATTTCCCAATGTTTGTTGCTTTACCTTTGTCTAATTAAAAATGCAAACTTTTAGGATCCTTTCAGAACAAAGCCTCACCAAATCCCCTTTACGTCCAAGGATTTGCAAATTTATAAAGGCTGCATTGAATTCAGCATGGGTCAAGGGGCAAAAAAAGGGTAGAAGGTCACTGCATTTTGATTATGGGTCAGTAAACAACATGGCATGTAGTATGTGTCCAGAAACTCCTGCTAAAAAGTATTTTAAAACTACCAGCAGTATCAAACTCAAGAAATAGTCTTAGTCTGTGGTGATTCTAAATTGCACAAAATTCTAGCATGCAAGTGACACCCAAGCCCCCATGGAAATAAAAAGGACAACTTAAAAAGCACTTAGCAGACCTCCTCATTGCTGCTTTGTTTACCAAAAAAAAAAGAAAAGAGAAGAAAAAAAAGAAGAAAACCAACCCTGAAACTCCATGTAGGCATGAGTGTTACCCAGATTACGGGGTTGGGTTTTTTTTTCTCAGTCTGATGGTTGGCATTTCTTTGTCCTGCACATTTAGGAGATTCAGTTATACGTTACGATTTGTTGCTGTATTCGACATGACGGCAAATTTTAGGTACCACAGTCACATTTGGCTGACTTTAAAATAGCAGAAGGATCCTATTATACTGTTCTTTGACCCTATTATATTTACATTACTGGACTCTTTGTGATAGCCTCTAGCTGCTTTCTGTCTATGTGTGTCCTCCTTGAGCAAAATATGCCCAGGAATACCTAAAAGTAGGGTGTAGGGTTGGAAAACAAGTCCTCATTTGAAATACGTGTTTCTGCCCAGCGTCATGTAAGCGAAAGGTTTATTTAATGCTTGTCAATATCTGAAGATGTGGTCCACCACTTAACAAACAATAATAATAAATAATACTAATACTCTAATAACGTGGCAATCCTAGTGTGAAAATGCACATGACCTCTTAGGTTTTCCGGGAGATTTTCCGAAGAATTCTCCCCAGTAGTAGAACCAGTGGTGGACATCGCTGCTGCATTTCCTAGCAAAACGTTTGAAGGATTGTAAATGGTGTGTGCATTACTTCATTGCAGGAGGAAGAGGTCAGGCTGAATTGCACTGGTATTTAAACATAATCATGCTATGAAAATAAATCAAAACATGTAAAAGGAGTATTTTGAATGTTACACACGTTGCTTTCTGGAACGACATGGTTAAACACTTCCCCGCGAGCGTATATATTTTAACACAAGTTTACAAAAATGAAAGTATACGATTTCCAATAAATGGGAATAGGTCTACAGCGAGGTATTATGAATATTATTTTGCTCTTTCTTTTCTAATGAGGTTTATCCTTCGGCCAGACAGCTTCAAGACTGAAATACTACTGACTATAGAATGTAGATTGCAGATTGCATGCTACTCAACGTGAAAAGGAGCACATTTGATTGATAGTTTCTGTGTGTGTGTGTGTGCGCCTATACACACAACTCTCTGTAGTTCTACGTATATGTGTTTGGCAAAACCGGGCATCTCCGGCAGTCCTTATCTCAAGAAATGTGAGACAAACATCCATCCCTTTAATCATGTTCATCTTTGATCACCGGCAAGGGTGACACAGTCCACAAAATTAACAAAGAAACTCCCTTGCTTTTGAGGGGTAGCTACATGTACATCTGGGTCTGCACACACATGCACCATGGACACACGGACACACAGGCACCCACCCCGACTCCCAGCAAAGAAATTATTGCATAACTTTCCCTGTAATTGATACCAGACACCTTTAATTTTTCATTTTCATTCTTTGGGCCGGCTTTCACATTAACAATCTAAGCTGTAAATGTTGGTGGCTATTGATCGCAGTCCCCTGTGTGCGTGCAAATCCATTTTCAAGTCCCCTGCCTGCTCAGGAGTGGGAGAGGCCCCTTGCACACGCATATGTGTGTGCTTGTGCAAAGGGCCTCTCCGGCTCCTGAGCAGGATCTGCCCCCAGCCTGCGTGAAGACGACCCCACATACACAACGTGTGCTCATGGCCAAGGGAAAGCACGCACGCACACACACACACACACACACACACACACAAAAGCCACAAACGATGGAGAAGTAGAGAAACAGAGGTCTGCGTGCGAGATGCGGAGCAAGATCCGCAGCCCAAAGTGTGTGTAAGTAGCCGAAAGGATGTGTGTGTAGATTGGGCGCCTGGCAATTCCCAGGACTTATAGTGGGGCTCTGCCTGATCCCTGTGCCCGTGGCCGCACCTTTCGGGGAACCCGGGGTTTCCCACCGGTTCTAAACGTCTGGTAGCGCCGCAATGAAGGAAACACACAAAGAAAAGGCGGTTTTTAACGAGTTGCCGCATCCCGGTGCCGGGCTGTCACCGGCATTGCGCGGGCGCCCGTGGCTCCTTGCCTGCGGGCGCACGCGTGGGGTTACACGAGAACCCAACTGCCAGGCTGAGAACGGGCTTTTCAGCTCATATCGGGGGTTTTGGTAACGTCTTGTGAGCAGCTTTCTCGGAGTTTACTGTTCCTTTACTGTTGACTCCATAGCCTTAACCTTAAAGCAGGGGGAGGAGAGCAGTGGGGAGGGGGTGGGGGTGTTGGCAGCATATAAGTACATCAGGAGGAATTTTTAAACGACCGTATTGTCTCTAGCTCTAGAAAGACTGCGCTGATTTCTTTTTAGCGCCAGCAGCTGTTTTCTCTCGCAACTTTGCTTTCAGCCTCGGCAGACGCCAGGGTGGCTCTCCCACGGGCGAGGAAGAGGAAGGCGAGGCTCGGGGATCCCGAGGCAAGGCGAGGAAAGGCGAGCTCCGCGGATGGTGTTGGCTGCGCCGAGGCATTGTTCGCTGCTGCCTCTCGGTTACGTTTAAAGGCTGAAATATCACGAGATCCACTCAATGATCCTTTTCTAATTCGAGGGACAAAATGTAATTTGCCGTAGCTCTGCTTCCTCGGATGGGAAGGCTATCCCCGGGTTCCAAAGGGGAGAGCTAGGCACCGCGGTTCGCACACACATGGATTAAGTTGAACAGCGGCGGCTACATCTGCGCTGGGAGCAACAGTAGTCCAGGGCTGACTTTTCAAATCTCAGCCCTCCGAGTTAGAGGCTCCCTTGAATAGACTTCCTCCATTCCCGGATGCACTTCTCCAAATTCCCACTTCTTTCTAGAATTCCAGCGAAATTGGGGGCTCGCCTGCATTTCGCTTTGACGTGCAAACCCGCGGTTTTTACAGAGTGATTATGCGCTTTCTTTTAGCTCTACCTGACGGGGTAACACGAACTCCACGCACCATCTTGCCAATACGCGGAGTGGATATTGACGTTTGGGACTGAAGATTTTTTAATTTTTTTTTTCAATTATATTATCATTATTTCCTCCGTCGATTTTTCCCCCCCAAGTCCCAGAAATATGAGCTGCCTCATTCATCTCTCGGATATGTCTCTTTCTGGATGTGCGGCGATACTCAAACGTGCTCGTGTTCGTACACAGCGGAGCACTGGAGGCACGGCGGAGGTTGGCGATTTCTTTTTTCGCGGCGCCTAACGTGCAACCCGGGAGGAGCATCCACACACACACACCCCCCGGTGCCACGGGAGAGGCGTGCGGCCATCGCGACATTGGCGAACCCCCCCGGTCCTGACACTCGACTCGTTTCACGTCCCTAAGAAGAGGTTAAACCTCCATGCTGCTTCTTCAAATTGATTTTAAGGGGCTGCTCTCAATGGAACATCAAAAAGCTGCGGCAGGGCTACTCCGGGCGGAATATGCGAGCTGCGAGGGAGCAGCATCCTAGCCGCTCGCAATACCCTACATTGTGTGTGCCAGCACTTTTTTGTTATTACGTAAAGGCTCCTGGAAGCACCTTGGATATTTTGCATTCTCTTTCCTCTGCTGGAAGCAATCAGCACGCAGGAATCCTGACGTGGGCTTCGGGACGATAGGACATTCCAGCTCGGGATCCAGACCGGTTAATCGTAAAAAGTGTATACATTTCTGGCTTACCTATGCTTTGTTATAGGTCTGACGTGAGCCCACGTCCTCCTCCCCCCCTCCCGCAATATAACAGGCAGAATTTCAGCTAAAAGTGTGAGAGTCTCACGGTGCGGGAACCGTGATATTCAGACAGCAAAATAACCTTAGTCCCCGGCTGTAAAAAAAAAAAAAAACCAAACCCAAACAGCTAATTAAGCCGAAGAGGAAAATCAAGGGAAACTCGAAAATGTAAGTATTCCCTCTCCTTAACAGCCGAGCATTTAACTTTGGAGCCTCAGCAAGGGAAATACCGGGCTGCTCGGCACGTTTTCGCTAAGATTCATTTTCCACACAATGCAGAATAAAATGCTAGTTTAAAGCGGCCACGTTACTGAAGGATTTTCCACCGCTACCGGCAGACTTACGTCCTTTAAAATCACGGCATACACAAAAGAGCAACGTTTGTCCAAAATAGGCTAAAAATACACGGAACAAGAAGAGGGAAAAGCGTACAAATCCGTCCTCAGAAGCTAGCGACGAGGAAGTCGGAGAGGTCTGAGTGTGTTTGAGCTCGGATTGTTTAATAGAAAGATTTATATACTAACTGTATTATTTACTTTGGGAGGGGAGGTGGCAGTATAAGGGTATGCTAATTAGTGGGAGATTTTTTGGGGGAAGGGGTGGAATATCAATTTTTATTGCATCACCTGTCAGGAGTGTCCAATCAGCGTTGGCTTTAGGGGAATTAATTGATGAAGGTGTCTCCGGACGAGCTCACTTCACTCTGTCATTTTATTTGTAGCTAAAGCAGCGGCGGGAATAGCAGCTGCATTTCTTTTCTCTTCCTCCCTTCACATTCCATTATCATAGTTTCCAATGGAAAAGCAGGGAATGAAAGGGAACAGGTACTGATCTTCAGCAGCAACTTAGAGAAACACTTTGGCAAACCTGATTTTTAAGATTATCTATTGATTGTAGCCTCACGGTATTTTTTTTTTTTTTAATTTATATTTTTTTTCCAATTTTGTCTAAACTTTGGCACTTCATTCACCAGGAATAACAGCCTTTGTTATATTTTATTAGCAGGATGCCTTGAGACAAATACAGCATCTGGCTGAGGATTGTGTGTGTGTGGCTTTTCCTTTTTTTTTTTTTGGTCCTTTTTTTTCCTTTTTTTTTTCTTTTTTCTTTTTTTTTTTTTTTTTTTCTTTTTCGTCCACCTCTCTCTCACTCTCTGCAAATGCTGGGAATAATTTAATTCACGAAATGGGAGACCTGAAGTCGGGTTTTGAAGAGGTGGATGGCGTGAGGCTCGGCTACCTCATCATTAAAGGAAAGCAAATGTTTGCACTCTCCCAGGTTTTTACAGACCTGCTCAAAAACATCCCGCGAACTACCGTGCACAAGCGAATGGATCATTTAAAAGTAAAAAAGCATCACTGCGACCTGGAGGAGTTGAGGAAACTCAAAGCCATCAACTCCATCGCTTTCCACGCCGCCAAATGCACCCTGATCTCCAGAGAGGACGTGGAAGCCCTGTACACATCCTGCAAAACCGAACGGGTCCTTAAGACGAAACGGAGGAAAATCAGCCGTGCGCTGGCAGCCACCGACCTCCGGCCGGAGCTCGCACCCACCGACCCCTTCTCCGGCTTCTGGAAGGAGAACAAACTTTGGCTGGGCCTGCGGGACCCTCCCCGGCCCCTGCTGCCCGTCAGGAGGAAAGCTTTGCGTCCGGGGGACACAGCCTTGCTACCGGCCTCTCATCTACCTCACATTTTTAGTAAATACACTGGCCACAGCTACCCAGAAATCGCTCGGGCGCCTTGCAAACCCCCCGTAAACTATGAAACACCGCCGCCGGCGGGCAGCTGCGCGCCCCTCCGCGCCCGCCCCCCGCCCGCCGCCGCGCCGCGGCTCCCGGCCGCCGGCCCCCCGCCCCTGCCCGCCCGCTGCCGGCCTCTCATCTACCTCACATTTTTAGTAAATACACTGGCCACAGCTACCAAGAAATCGCTCGGGCGCCTTGCAAACCCCCCGTAAACTATGAA
>JBCJKH010023963.1:0-12746 GCA_039877255.1 Loriculus beryllinus | reverse complement strand
TTTGTTTGCAGCTGGTTATCATCCTGCACTACAGTATTAATATTACATTACAGAGCATTGTGCAATTTTCTAGATGTTATCATTGTGGCCTTTTAGTTAAGAATTAACACTACTGTTGCAGCAGCTACAAGGAAATGCACTCCCACTCATTGCTGTGATAAGATGCCTCACATCTTCCTCCTCAAAATGGTTTCCTTAGTGTTCCACTTCTCTGATGGAGACATATTTGCAGCAACGATAACAATTTTCAAAAAGAAACTAATAAAATGTGCTTTATTTTTTTTAAGGCTTATGATTTCCTCCTAACAAAACTGCCACTGAAACTAGTAGCTACATTTAGTAGAAATTATTAGAGATGTGTGACAAGTTCATAGCAAAATGCATAGCAAAACTGGAAATATTTTTCTTTTCATCAGCTGTATGAAGAGCAAAGGGGGGGAGGGGGATGACACCAGTATTTTTTTCTCTCCCTTTCTGCCTGACAGAATATTTCAAATTTTAAGATACAGGAGTATAACTTCTGGATAATGTTTTTGTTAAAAGTATAAGCAGTTTTTTTAATAGACACATTCTTGATATTAATCAGATGTCAGTGTCATTTATTAGCATCATTAATCAATAGGGATGAGATGTTTTGGCTTATAATAACAAAAAAGTGGGAAAAAATACTGTTCATTTTACAGCAATTTGTAGGTCAGAAATTTTGAGTACAGAAGAAAAAGGGTTTGTCCCATAATAGGCATGTTGAATTTAAAAATAAGAACAGAAAAACCTCCCGGCAGATCAGTCTAGAAACTCATAAAGGTTTAGCTAGAACAAATATTCAGTAATTCAGTGGCTTATCCAGATCAACTTGAAATATGTTAATAAAAGAAGGGAAAGAAGTTGTATGGGTTTAGATCTCATATGCAAGAGATTTGATCAGCAGTAAACGTACTGAAAATAAAGGCTACTTTCTCCTTATTCCTGGTCTTACTTCCAAAATGGACTCTATCCCAGTTGGGTAAATTGTTCCCCTAATAATCAGAAGGAATTGATATTGTATCCTTGGTATTGTCTTCTGACATCGAGGGCTGTAGGTGATTTCTTCTGGGAAAATCTTCACAACATATATACTTGGGATTTGGGATTTTTTTGTTTGTGTGTGCATTTTTTCTTCTTTTCCTTTTTTTCTAGTTCTATTAATTTATGAAAACTAATTTTATTTTGGAACTAAATAGTGAGCAGTGTCCTTCAGAGATGTAGGTGTCTTAGTTGGTGACCTGGTCAAGTGTATTGTGCACATTGAACAAGGTAAAACAGCAGGATGCGTGGTGTTCAAGAGCCTCTTCCCCATACAGAAAAGTGTGACCCCCAGTTGGTGTAAATCTCATTATTCAGGGTTGGCAGATACTTTTATACTCAGCTTCCACTTGCAACTACCTGCCTTTCAAATCTGGTGTGGAAAGCTAGACTAAAACTGTTGTAGCATTCACAGAACCTTCCATTTTTGGCAGAGGATTTTAATTCATTACACTTTCTTCATCTAGTGTCCATGATGCTCTCTCCTCCTTTTGCCAAACTATGTGGAAGGCAAACACCTAGCTGAAATCTCCATTTACAACTGTATGACACAGATATCTATGTCTTTTGCCCACAAGAAATGCATACACAGGTGGGAGCCCTGTGCTTCCATGAGAGGGAATGAAGCTGCTTATGTTAGAGTGCCTCAACAAAATAGGGCACCAAGTGTTTCTGGTGTTTCTTTGTTGTTTAAATCACTGTCTAGCAGTGTTTACTTTTCTCTAGTTTATAATGGAATATATAATGTCACTTTAGGTCAAGGAAAAAGGCAATAACTGTTTGGTACCTAGTAATAGATGGTGTTTCTTCAAGGCAAGCATTCTGTTGAATAATGAAACCGTTATTTGGCTTTTGCTTACAGATTGCATGGTTTAGATGAACATTCTTTAAAATGGTTTTTGAACAACAGGTTTGAAGTTGAAAACAGGTAAACTTACAGGTCAAATAGAAAGACCTGAACGGAGTTCATCCCTATATTAGGATGAGATTATCAGCAGCAGAATGGAAAAAGATTAGGGGCAAAGTATATAGAGGCCTCAATCTAAAGTGAGCTAATGTTAAAATTATGTCTGGAAGTCATTTAAATCCCACAGTAGTGGTTAAATAGAGGAAAAGCTATAGTATTTAAGTTTTAAGGAGGATATTGGACTATTGGTTGTTGGGTGGAGGGAATGTAAAGGTGTCAAACAACTTTGGGAAAATATAACACACACATACATGATATTAGATTGTTGTTAAATACCAGACCTTCCCTGGAGTTGCAGTGCTTTATTTGTGCTCCAGGAAAAGCTTATCAAGAGAAGTGTTTTGGGGTAGGGGTTCATTTGGAATAATGAATGTCTGAGTTGATTTTCTAGGCTAGAAGTGGATTTCTCATTTTTATACTTCAGTTTTTATTGAAAAATATCTCAAGTGTTACAGTGGTGCAATAAGTTGAAATCAGGTCCTGAACATGACACACCATAAAGAAGATCTATGTAAGTTATAACAGTAATAACAGATAAACTGTGTTTTATCCCATGCTATTGTTTTGTACATTGGGGAGAGTGGGGGGCAGCAAACACTGAAGCATAACAACTGTGTTTTGGTTTAAGCCTGTTTTTAACTGAATTTTCAGGAAAGTAACTGTAATAAAAAAACCGTGCTTTTTTTTTGTGAATTTGTAGTTTTCTCTCATAGTGTCACCATGAACTCTGTGATAATAAATACAAGTTTTGATTTGAACTGAGATCTGCTTAATCACAGAAACTATGCAGTTTTACTCTTGTAGGTTTATGCAAATAAGGAAATGAAACCCATAAGGAGAGGTGACAAAATGAAAGAAAAATAAAGGAAGAGAGTGTCTATGATACTCAGTGCCATTATTTCGATGGCCTAGGGAAAGGAAAGGTACTTTGGTGTTCCTCCTTTGGGAGGAATTGGAGAGACACCCATCTCAAAGGCTATGCTAAAATGCCAAGTAAAGGTTGTACATCATGATAGTAGTGTGCTGTGATCAATAATCTTCTGCCGATGAAGGGGTGTGGGATTATTTTTGACTCTGCTTCCTATCCTGAAAACCAGGATACTGTTCCTCATCTATTTTGCAAAGATGTTGTATTTATCAGGGAATGCATGCAGAATGATTTTTGAAAGTTGCTTTAGAGTGCAAAGAATTATTGCATTGTTTTTATTCATGACTTGAGCTGGGTTTTAGTTGCATGCCTTTGTATGCTGTGTACTGGGTTTTTATAGCAATGTCTGTGTTCTCTGGGTACCTAAGCAGAGATTTTAATTTTAATACTACATAATTCAAATGCTGGATTCATACCAAATTCACCTCCTCCACACATTTTAACTGCATTATTAATAATAATATGGTTGATTGCTGATGCTATATATTTGTTTTCCAAAGAGCTCATTGAGAAGCTGGGTGTGTTAATAAGGTATGGTGTGTTTCTCCTGTGTTCTCAGCAAGGCTCCTGCCTGTAGCATGGAACTGGCACTGCCCATATTCTCTTTTCACTGCTACTAGGCAGAGCATGCAGGCATTTTCAATTCACTAGATCATTCACAAGTTACCTCCAACCCAACCCTGTCATTGCAATTCATCACACTTACAGTGTATGCTTTTATGTTCTGCATCTCACTGAAGTCTCATCACGCCAGGCCAGTGCCACAGGGTACTAGACAACAACAAAGATCTCAAGCGTAGTTTAAAAGGTAGCACTATAAAAGAGAAAAATAATGGCCACAATCACTGCTAGATACCCTTTTCCCACAGATCCTGCAGTCTTTTTTTAATTTCAAGCAAAGCTAAGTTGTACAAGCTACTACCTTCCACACTGCCACGATATGCCCAGTGTATCTAGCTCCCCATCCAGCAATGCAGGGAGGGAGAAGCCCTGATGCTGTATATCTGAAGGGAGTATACTGGCTACTGTTTCAATGTGCAAAATGTTTGAGGAGACCCTCTCTAATCACCTTTTAACTAACAGTGCAAGTTAGAATGGTGTTACGAATGGACCTCTGGCTGTGTACAGTTCCCAGGTTTGCTGTGGATTCCTGGGGCACTCTTGGACAAGCCAGTACTCCTTTAAGAAAAAAAAAAAGAACAAAATAGGTCTCCTTTTCCTCAGGTCATCATCTGGATAGTAAGTCATAATTTTCTCAATCCTTTCCAATCTGTTTGTTTAGGTACTTGAATTCGTGCCTTAGCATGTTTTCATGCAGTCCCTAATGCAATGGTTTCATGGTCTTGGGTGTAACCTTAGAGTTATAGAAACTTTATTGTAACTTTATCTCAAGAGAAGCTGTTGCTTTGTCAAGTGTCTTCTGTGAAGACTTAAAGGTAGACTGTGCACTGCTTCCTTTCCTGCTGTCTCCAGTTGCTAGTCCCTCTTGTGAATTTGGTTAAATTTTTGTTTTCTATCAGCATGGGTTAAGTCTGGTAATGATTTGGTTACATACACACCTGGCTAAGTTTTGGCACAAAATACAGAAGGTTGCAATTCGAGGTTGAGGAATAGCTGCCTTGGGGTTCCCTCTTAAATTTCTCCTTCCATTCACAAGTATGTTGAAGCTGCTTTCTTCAGATTGCAATAAATTCCTGTCTCAGGAGAAAGAGTTGAAGCTTAAACAAATGCTGCACCGTGTGAGTGGTGAGGGTTTTCTGGGAGCAAGAACTTTTGTGGAGGTTGGAGGAGGGTTGCTGTCCTCAAGGACAGTGTTTTCAGCTCTGTCCCCAGGGATGTAATGTTGTGTCAGGCCAGATAGTGCTGCAGAAAGTACAGGAGGAGCCAGTTCATCAGAGATGTGGCTCGTTGGTGGGTCTGTCCTGTTGCTAAATTCTATAGTAATTAAAGCCAATTGGCCATGCATCCTGTGCAGTAAGCTTATCTGTGTGGGTTTTCTTCAGCTGATACAAGTGTAACGAGGCTTACACTGCGACACTGGAGTGCAGGAGAAGGCCAGAGGTTTGCAGACTGTCCTATCCAAGATGTGTTGCTCAGCACGGGGAGGGAGAAAAGTCCCTGTATTGTGGAGGAGTCTGAGTCTCCTTGCTGCCCCTTTACCTCCCCTACTTTTCATCCACGTTAGTGCAGTCAGCATAGCTTTTGATAGAGGTCCACGTGCTGTCGTACTTGTAGAGCACCAAATCCAGGTGCGCGTACAGTGATACTGTCCAGCCTCAGCCCTCCTGTGACACCGTAAATTAAGTTTAAGCCAGCAAAGGCAGAGACTGTCAGGGAGGTGATGGATTTTGGGAATTCTGTCGGGTTCTGTTGAAGGTCTTAAGAGCTTGGGGTTTTGTTTGCCTTCTTTTTTTGGTTTGTTATTTGTGGGCCCACTGAAGTGAGGGATGTGAATGTTACAATGTTAACTTTTATGTTGAATGAAGGGTATTTTTGTATCCTAAAAAAAGAGGGGGGGCTCTGGGACACCCTGCATCAGGTGGGTTTATGCTCTGCCTTGAATTGTAGTGAGGGGTACCTTTTGCTTTGTTTCCTCCTCCCTACTGGCATTTTGTGTGTATTTCCCCCATATAACAGACAGAGTGTTTCTGTAATAAGATTAAGCCTGGGCTTTTCATTGCTGCCTCTCAAGTTTCTGTTAACATGTTCTCAGATTGTAGGCATCTGCTCAAATGCGCTTCCTGCAAACAGGCTCTGCTGCCCTCTCCCCTCCTGAAAAATTAGAGGATTGAAAAATGACAGTGCCGTTAAAGTCCTTGGGATCAGTTTCCCTAAGAGATGTAAGATCTCATTCCGGATAATATTCCAAAGATGCATTTTTTTATGATTTGGTCAACAATTGACAGGAAGAAAAGGTTAAATAGTAATGAGAAACTACTGTAATTGCACTTTTGAGGACTAGTGCTGCAAGTGATTACATGCATGATTGAAAACCATACGTTGGCTCCACAAATACAGCTTGACCTACCTGTATATTTTCAATAAGAAATAATGTCTCCTATTTCTAGCAGAAGAAAAAAGAACCAACAAAAAACCCTGCTGTTTTTAGCTATATACAAATGATAAAAGCAAAGACATCAAAGTGTGCAGCCTTTCAACTCATGCTCAATTAGAATAAAAGTTTGGTTGCTGTTTTAAACATTTATGGCTAACTAACTGTGACAGCATCTCAGCTCTGCAAATGGGATGATTCTGGATTGACTTTTGATCTGACTGACAGTTTCTTATACACTTCAGTGCTGGTTTATGGCATACAAGTCTGCATTTGAATCCACATGTGACTAATTAGAAACTGTTTATGGTTCGTATGTATACATTCACACAAGAATAAAAGCTTTTTTCTAACTGGAGCCATGTTATTAATGAAAGAGATAATTTAACAAGGTGCTTCATATGCTGATTTAAAAAGTTTAGAATGAGAATTAAAAAACTAAAAATATAAAAATCATATTTAGTAGGAATATATATGTTAATGTAATGATATATATGAATTGTAACAATGAAGGCCTTTTCTAAAAGACCTCTAGATTATTTTTTAATCCACCCTCCCAAGGAAACAACAGGTTGAATGACACTTTTGTAGACTAAATTTACAGTTTATGTGAAGCTTCATTCTAGTTTCATTTTTAGCCTTCCTGCATAAAAACGTGACAGAAGAATGCGCATTTAAGCTAATCTCTTCATCTACCTTTATCTTAAGGGCTCCCGACAGCACAACTGGTACTGTAGAATTTGTGCTACCAAATACATCTGGGGGTTTGGAGAGTCCGCAAAGAGAAGTGCTAAAATGAGTATGAATATAATAACATTTTCTTGATAAAATAATGCTTCCGTGTCACAGAAAATGAAACTGTCAGCATTCTTTTGTAGGCCTCTCTCAGGCTTAAGAAAGGGTCCTTGACAGTTTCAGCATTGCCTTTAAATATCTTATTGAAATGTAGATTAAGACTGTACATCTTATAATAGTTGGAAAGCCTTTTCATTTTAAGTCTTGTAGAAAAGCAAGTATTAAGTAAGCATTAACTTTAGCAGTTACATTTTAGTATTTTTCTCAGGTTGATCCCTCCTAGACCTAATATTTAGATTTATTTAAAAAGGCAGTAGATTACCTGACAGTATGGTAGTACAGCACAGTGCGTTTCTCTGAGTCTCCATAAAGTAAGATTAGCTGTATCTTTCATTAGTGCTATCTCATGTATTTTACAAAGGTATCCTATGTAGACGGATACTGCTATAATCAGTGATGCCTCAATGCTCTTGGGTTAGCATTTTTAAATGCCAATACTATAGTTTTGATACTGACTTATTTGTAATAAAAATAATATTGAAATTTGTTCTCTAAGCAAGGCTTTGTGGAGTCTTCTGTAACTCAGAAATAGTCATTATCTAGTTCTTTTAATTACGTGAAATATAGTTTAATGTAGGTAGGATTTATCAGTCAGAATTCTATCTCTGCTTTCATTTTGGTATGTAAACAGTTTATTCACTTCATGTATAAAAGTGATATTTTAAATTACTTTATGGGTCTTAATTTCTGGGTGCTAATTTTGGACTCTTGGAGAGGAGCTTATTTTTCATAAAATTCTTTAACCATCATCTTCAGAAAGTCAGTTTCTTGCAGGTGTTGGTGTCATGCTGTGACAGCAGAAAACTGAATGTACCTGAAATTGTTTGTGCATCTCCAGTCTGTAGATGTAAATCTCCACTAGAACTCTTAATATAAGGAATAAGATCACAGGAATCTTTTCTTAAAGGTAATGACCTACGTATGACAAGGTAGTCTTGTGGGTTATATAGGAAATAATGATAATAACATGATGTATATAATGAGCTTGATTTTTGCAAAGCTTAGCTATCAGAAGGATAACTTTCAGCTGCACAAATGTGATATAGAGCTAATTGGAAGACAATAAACTCACTGTTAATACACTCTGACCTTTCAAAATGGCTCCCTGCTTATAAACAAATGCAAGAAATATAGTGCTTTAATGACAGTCGGGCAGATTCATACTTGCTGAATGTATATAAATAAATATTTGAATATAGATAAGCAAATATTAGCTGCGCCTCACATGAGGTGGGAAATAGATAGCAGAAGAAAATAATTCATGAATGAAAAAAAGATGCAGTCTGAGCAGTACAGTAACTCAATTCAAAAGAATATTAAAACACTACATGGGAATTTCTTGAAGTCCTATGGTAGCTGTTAAGACCCTCAGATAGCCAGCATATAAAATGCAGGAATTTGTATGAAAGGTACTGCTAGGCATTTTCATGGACTTTTGCAATGCTAAGGTATTCAAATATTCCAGAAGATTTTTTTTTCCTTTCTTTTTCTTTTGAATGCTTGGTTGGACTTTCCTATGAGGCCTTTCCTTGAGTTTGTATATTTTAGCTCTGATTTTGGAAGGTCCATCAAGAGCACAAGGCAGAAAAGTTTTGCTGGCATACTCTGTGGCCAGATGAAAACCTTTTGAAGATGGAAGGACTAGAAGGTATCACTGTTTTTTAAATGGTGAAATACGTATCTCTGGACATGGGATGTGAGCTGTGTTAGTATATAAGGAAATAATCAATTGGCTTTATAGGGCAGCTCTTCAGAGCTTTAATGAATACTAGACTTAATGTACAAAGTTGAGAGGTTTTGTTTAGTTTGTCTTTTTTTGTGATTTTTCATAGTCTTTTATTTTCTTGTTTCTGTATTCCTGTTATTCTTCAAAACCATAGTACTCCATATTTAATGTGTGAAAATGTAAGAAGCTAAAGATTAGTATCTTCTGTTTTACAGAGAATTGGTTGATTTGGATAGGAAGTAAAAATAAAACAGTAAGATATTTTGGTGGATCTTATACGCTGGGAAAATGAATCTAGAGTGGGTTTTTAAAGCTGTTCCAAATGAGTAACTTGGTCTTCAAACAACTTTCAGTCATGACTAATGAACACAATTTCATGTAAGTTAACGTGAGATGACATGGAAGAGAGTAGTCTTGCATATGCTTAGTTATGTAACTGTGCTCAGTCCTCTCGTAGGATTTTGTACCCCAAAATGTTACACACTCATACACAGTAATGGGAAGAATGTTCAGTTTGGTGGTTTGCAAGGATTTGTGGAAAGAGTTGCTGATGTGGTTTGTTTGGTTGTTGTTGTGGTTTTTTGGTTTTTTTTTTTGACCCTCAGCCTTGAAATGCATGTGAAAGCTTTCATTTGAAACAGCGTAACACTGGAATAGCACCAATAAAATCAGCATGATTGCTCTGGATTTACATTCAGCAATATAAGAAAAGACTTTATCCTTTTGATCTTACTTTGAGGTTCAAATAAAACTGAAAAGTTGAAATCAGGCGCACTTAGAAATGCAGTGTTGTATTTGATAGCAAGCCAAAACCATGAAAAATAATTGAATTTCCCATAGTTTTGATAAAAACCCATAAATAGCTGCAAGTTCACTCAAGCTGAGTCCAGAGATTTCCAGCAGCCAGATGTGAGGGATTCTTGAAAAACTTTGGGAATTCAGCAAATTTTGGAGGAACCTGGACTGAGATTTGTGATTAATTACAGAATCAGAACCCAAGGAAGTTGTCTTGTTTTCAGTTATGTAATAAACAAAATTTTAACCGAGGTCTCAACAGAACTGTAGCTTTTGGTGAATCTTGTTGAGTTATGCTGTGATCATTATATTTTATTACAAGCTATGCACTGAATGTGGTCAGAAATAATTTGTGGCAGTTACTAAAATAGGATATTATTCAGCATTATGATTAGGATGGCTATTTTAAGAAAGTTGTTTTTCTGCTTGGTGAGAGAGTGCTTTCCAGCTTTTAATTCTATACTGCTAAATGTTTTGGGTTGGGTTGGTTTTTTTTTTTTTTCCTCCGAGCAATATGATTGTCATGCAGCATTTTTAAGTTGTTACCTGGTGAGATGGGCATATTCAAGAAAATACCTGTCCCCCACCCGCAGTACAAATAATGATGACTGAATATTCAGTAGGGATTTTTTTGGTAGCTCTTTAACGTTTTTCTGTGGGCTCTTGTGCTCCCTCTACTGACTCTGCACCTGGAAAGACAAACAGAACTGCTGGAGCAGTTAATGTTCCTGTTGACACTGGTTTGGGGGAGAAAAATCTAACTATTAAGAAAGCAACAACATAGTTGCCCTGTCCCACTTTAGTTCTTGAGGTCTTGGAAACACAGTAGGAAAAATAAGTCAGTGTTTGCAGATGAAGGAGAAAAACATCTACTTTTTTCAATACTAGGAAGAAGTTACAAACACTGAGGGAACAGGTAAAGAGGCAGACTTTTTTGAGTTTGCGAGGTAAAGAAATACATAGAGGCTGTTGGAAGAAGTACACAATGTATGTAAAGAAGAGCTGTGTCATTTGTTGCATCAGGTGCCTCAAACTTCAGTAAATTGTTCAGAGCAGTTATTGAAAGCCATAGTTAAACTTGGATGTTGGATTCAATATGACATTTTTGTCACTCCAGTTACTGAAAAGCTTTGAACTCATAAGAATGTAAGACTAAAATAAGGGTTTCCTGACTATTTTGACTTAACAATTTTGTTGACTGGAAGCAGCTTATGTAAAACATGACTGATTCAACAAAGGCATCTTATCTGAATACAGTTTGTTGTTTCCCTCAACGTGGTCAAAAGCATTGAAGGGTTTTAGATTTTTTTTTAACTCTATACTCCAACTGTCCAGCTCAACTCTCCAATTGGAAACAAAAGAGCATTGGAGACATTGGAAGGTGGTTTCAGTCCAAATTCTTAATTTCACTTGTGACTTAAAAAATTTCTATGTCAGTATACTGAGAAATAAAGCGTGCTTCCATGTCTCAGCCATTGTTTGTAGTGTTCTGGTTTTCCTCTAATCAGTGACTTCTGATAGGATGGATTCTAGAAATCAGTACTTTGCAAGTGAGGATGGTAAATCTCTCCTTGGATTATTGGTGGTACATTTGAACTACTGTTTTTAATCTGTAGAAAGATTTAATTCTTGTATATTTTTCTTTGCTTATTAATCACTGGAGTTTACTACCTGTAAGATCATGTGAAACTCCCATTTCCTTTGCAGCTCAGTTTGTTGTGACGTGTGTTTTGCATGGGAGGCGCATGGGTTAGGTTTCATCTCCCTGCCTTCACTTCTCTGTACTGTGGATGTCTATAGGTAAGCTAGTCATCCTGAGGTACCTTGGTGGTTAGCGGAGAGAATATTGGCTTCTAAGGTGTGGCTAATATTTTGGGAGTGGATTGGCCACAAGTACCTGTCTAATAAGAAGCTCCCGTCTAGGCTCCTGCTTCAAGTTGTGGTGGTTGTATGCCCTGTGTCATGTAATTTGAAGGACTCACAGATAATTTGGTTTTGGTAGCTGAATTGAGCTCTACCATTCTTCCTTGCAATTAAATAAATTACTTTCTAGAGGCACCTTTTCCTGTCCATTGACTATGGAGGGTGATCAGAATGACCAGCTGAGATGTTCATATGTTGTTAGGTAAAGAAAACATCACTTGTTCCTGAGATCTAATGTGCTATGTTGCTGTGTTTGGGACTTTTTTTTTTGGTGTTTAGGTTCTTTAAATTTTAGTTCTTTCTGATAATTAATTTCCCCAGTTGTTTTGGGGGAATTTTGGCAGCCTAGTATCAGGTCAGGATATCTGGTCAGGTCAGATAGTTCTAAATGAACCCCAAAACTCAAGCCATGAAAACACGTTATGTAAGGCTGACAGCAGCTACATTGTGTACAATTATTGGATTCCTGTCATATTGCCTTAATATAAATAGTAAAATGTCCCTAATGTGTTTCTAGAATAAAATTTTAATATATATATGTGTTAATATATATTACGAATAGAGGTATGTGAGTGTTAGGTTCCTAAATGACTTGACAGTAAAATGCGGTTTTACTAGAGGATTTCAAAACACTCAGCATGTACCTAGCAACTTCAAAATATTTTCTGCTTAAAGACTGAAGCTAGGTAATGCAAATGTTAGATTTAGCTTGGACATGGTAGCAAAATGTGAGAGATTAAATTCAATCTGTACTCTAAATTTTCCAGATTGATTTTTCTAATTTGATTTTCATAACAAGCATAAGTCATCTTTATTCCTGCCATGCTGAGACTGGAAAAGGGGCCACCCTGGATGTTTCTTCTCCTTCAGCCAGAGGTGAAAATTCACTGCAGATGCTGTACTTTAGTCATGTGCAGTGACCAGCTTGAAGTGTGAATCTGTCATTTGCTTAACAAATTGCCATAGAAAAGTCATCCCAGATTGCTTTTCTTTTTTGCCACTTCTAAAAGGCCTAGTGGGGTAAACTGTAGCTAATGCCAGGGTCACAGGACTTATGAATATATATATTTCAATATAATTTTTTCTTATATGAACTAAGAAAAAATTCTTAATTAAATCCTAAATACTTAAATTCTCATAGGATTAATGTTTTATTGAAGTCTTTAATCATTAGGTAAAGATTACATGACAATTTATGAATCTACTGTGTAGTTTTGACCTGACCTAGTGTGACTTATTAACACAAAGGGTTTTTTTTTCTAAATTTTCTAGTTTTAATGTGAAATACTAGTAGTAAACAAAATTTAGATAAGGCAAAACAAAAAAGGGGGGGGGGGGGGCTGCGTGTCGGCAGAGGGACGGGCAAAACCGAGTGAAAGACGAAGCCCCCAAGTCCTCACGGAACAAAAAAATCTGGCGAGCGCCGGGCCGCGAGCCG
>JBCJKH010023960.1:9160-22169 GCA_039877255.1 Loriculus beryllinus | reverse complement strand
CTGGATGAGCTTTAAGGCCCCTTCCAACCCAAAGCATTTTGTGAACCACAGGGGCAGTATTTAACCTCAGATTATCTGCCTGAGGCAGATGAGATAAATGCCACCCAGCTCCCACAGCATCCTGGTACAGGCGGGGTACCAGCCAGGAGCTCAGTGTCATGGTTTAATGGTTAGAGGTCCAGCTGCAGCACTTCTCTCCCAGATCATGGGCTCTAGAGAGGAGCTAAGGTCAGGGTCGGTGCCTATGATGTAGTTATCTTCCATGGGAGGAATGAGATGAGTTGAGGTTTTTCTGCACAGGGATGCTCAGGGAGGCAGATCTGGATGAAATAAGAAAGTGAATTTTAAGTAGATTATCTTGAACATATTAAAAGCCAGTGTAACCTTTGTGGCTCGGTTAAATAGCTTCAATTCTGTGTATTGTAAATCTACTCTTTCCTTCCAAGGGAGACTGTGCACAAAAGGGTTCGTGCCATTGTTCTAATCCTCTCTAGCAGGAAACCTGGAGTAACTGTCAAGTAAGTGACACTGCAGACAAGTGCACAAAGGCTGGGGTGGAGCTGATGAGGAGCAGTGAACGGAGGATGCTTGTGCAGCCCCTCTGGAGCTGGGTTGGCAGCGCTGCTCAGGCTTGCACTTCTACAAAGTTTTTGTTACCAGGAAAGCAGCTGTTTTTCAGGTGAGATTTGGGGTGATACTTAGTTTTCTTCAAAAAAAAAAAAAGCCTTATTTTCTCAGCAATTAGACTGTTTATGAGAATTTGTGTGCCTGGCGAGGAGAAGGAGAGGTTCCAGTGCAGCATCTCGGGGTTGCTTCTTCCCCCTCTGCTCAGTTCATTCTTTGGGAAGCCAAGAGCACCTTTTTACCACACCTGCTTTAACCATAGCAGAGTGGCCAAAGCCAGTGTTGGTGAGGGTTATGGTTTGTCCATCACTTTGGAGTCCCTTTTATTCATGGTGCCTTTCTGCGAGTGAGGTGGTTACTCCCATTGCGAGTGTGTGATTAAATGTGCCGTTGCTGTTTGGTTTTCAGGAGTGTTCTTCTACCTTGGGGAGCTGCAGCCAAAATAAGCCCTTGTTTGTGCAGTGTTCCTGGTTGCCAGCTGGCAATGTATTAGGAGAAAATCAAACAATTTGCTGTTTCTTTCCCATAAACACCTCTGCAAGGCACAGAAAGCTCCTGTGCAAAATGAAACACAAGTGGAGGGGCTTGCACAGTCCCTGCTGCTAATGTGTGATAATCCAATTTGGCAGGAGGGAGGCTGAGCTGGCAAGCTCCTTCCCAGGGCTGCTCTTGCCTCTGGTTTGCAGCTGGAGAAAGGCTGGGTTCTTTAGCATTAATAAATGCCAGGGCTGCTCTGAGGGATGGTGGACCCACCTGGGGCTTGTTGTCACTGGGATGGTGGCACAGAGACCACTGGGGTATGAACTGCCTTACTGCTCCGTGATGAGCGCACAAGCAAGATAACAGTCAGCAGGGCAGGGGGGAAGTGATTGGAGGACTCAACCTCCTTCATAAAAACTAGGTTTTATTAATAAACCTAGTTTGAGCTTTTTTCCCATATAATAAGGCCAGGTTGGACACAGGGGCTTGGAGCAACCTGCTCTAGTGGAAGGTGTCCCTGCCCGTGGCAGAGGGTTGAATTAGATGATATTTAGATGCCGTTCCAACCCAAACCATTCCGTGATTCTATAAAGATGGGAGGTCAATGGATTTCTTTTTGCAAGTGGATTATTTGTGAGCAAGGCTGGGTGAGCATCACCAGGGGTGCTGGGCTGCTTGAAGGAATCCTTTGGCTCCTTGGTGGCAGAGAAGCCTCTTGGGCAGCATTGAAGCCTGTTGTCTGGACAGAAGCACATCCTCATCCTGCACCGGCTCCCTCAGCTCCCTCCCTCAAGGTCCCAGCATCTCTCTCAAATTGAGCATCATCTCCCATGGATCTCCTGGGTCTGATGCTGGGGGGAATCTTCTGATGGTGTCCCCTGGGATGGCAGCTCCATAGGCACAGGCTGTGCTCTCTGCAGGCATTTCAGCTCCGGGGTGATGAGCTCCTCCCTGCAGCCTTCGCAGGCAATAAAATAAGAGTAGTAGCAAAGTAAATCATGTCACGGGGAGGCTGCTGTGTGTGCCTTGCAGCTGAGGGATAAAGTAACTTTCCTTTGGACTCATGTTTTAATTGAAACATGAATTTATTGCTTTTATTTAGCTTGAGCTATGCTGGAGTGCTGTGGACTCATAAAGCACAAAGGAAAATAAAAGAGAAAGCCTTCCTGTGCTGCAGCTGACCCCTGTGCTTTGATTATATGTCTCATTTACCCTGACTCATGTTAAATAAGGACAGGAGAGAGCGTGGCACTGCTGAGCACTGGAAGGCAGGGATGGGTTCAGGACCTGGCCAGTCCCAGCTAACACCAGTGGTGATGGGGACCATGGTTGGTGATGGGGACCATGGTCGTCGATGGGGATGGATGTGCCTTGAAGAGAACATCATTTGTGCAAACAGATATTTTTCTTATGCAGCTGCAATTGCTTTGTTTCATAGCACTGTGCTGCTGTGTGCCTGAGGGATGTACAGTACACGAGCACAGCCCCTTCCCCTCCCACTGCTCTTGTACATCTCTGTGTTCTTCTTCCTCCCCCTGCTGTGACCCTCCATGTTACCCTCATCATCCCTTTCTATTCTCTTATTTTGTTATCCCTTCTCCGATGATCACCTGTGTCTGTAGAACCAGCTCTGTGAAGGTGTGCGTAGGAGAAACACAATGTTAGGTTCCTAAAAACACCCCAACCAGCATCTTTCAAAATCTGATTTCTCTGTACAAAGTGTGACACTGATTTGAGACAGAGCAGCGATGCAGAGTGTGAGGCTCATTAAAAGAAACACAGAAAGGAAAAAAGGCATAAAAAGTGTTTTTATCCATGGAGCTGAGTCCATAAAGAGGCAAAGCCACCAGAGCATCACTGGGACCTCAGTGGGGACATATCCCAGGCACGGATCGACCCCTGGCTGAGCACTCGGGCGGTCACTTGTCCCTTCGGCGCTGGCATTCCCTGTGTTCCTGCCTGGCAGCTGTACGTTCCCTCACCTCCTGTGATGCTCTCGCTCTGTAGGCCTCACGCCGAGGACTTCAGCATGGATTCCTCCTTCTCACAGTAAGTGCACCGCACGCGTTGCCCTGCGCCGGCACTGTGGGGAGGGGATGAGGGCTGCTGCGGCACCACCGGCGCTCTTCCATCAGGGAAAAGCCAACTGTGTCCTATAGAGAGTGAAAACCACTTCCAGCTTGGGGTGTTTGTGTGGTGCATGTGTGCATGGTGTCCGGTGAGCTAAGTATTGGTACATGAAACATTCCAGGCCAGGCTGGATGTGGTTCGGAGCAGCCTGATGCAGTTGAAGATGTCCCCATCGGCGTTGGACTAGATGACCTTTGATGGCCCCTTCCAACTCAGGCATTTCTGTGATGCTATTGTGGGCAGTATCTGCTGCCAAGACTAGTGGTTGGCCTTCACTTTAAACTGGTCATAGGCTGTTCTGCTTTTCAGGGAGTTGATAAGCATGAGATTCATCCTTCACTGGTCTTGGCACCAAGGATTTGTGTATGGGACCAGCAAACCCTACTGAAAAAGCAATGGTTCCCACCATGGGGAGGGCTATGCACTCAAAGACACACAGGTTTCTTGGGGAAGAAGTGATATCCTTGGCAGAAAATTGGTGATTACCCATTAACGATGAGCTCCATGCACAGACCTTAATTAAACAATTGAGATTCATCAACAGAAGCAATTACAGGAGCAGACTCATGAGTTTCAATCTCCAATGTTGCAAAACAAATAAGCCAAACAAAGCAGTGTGTTACACCATCACTTCTTCTCTTCCTGGGTTATAATCTTCTTTACTAAAGCCCTGAGCCAGGGCTCCCAGCCTGGGGCAGCCTGGGATGGAGCAGCGTGTCCTGCTTCATCCCAGAGCCAAACCTGTGTTTTTGGGAGCGCAGAGTGCTGCTGGGTCATTGCTGGCTCTGCTGTGCATCTCCACTGCTTGCTCTTAGGTATTGAGGGCATTTGCCTGGAGAGATCTTCAGCTCCTGGAACCTCCAGTGCTTTGTTTGGTGCCTGAAAATGAGCTCTGTACCCGCTTCATGCGATTGGAGAGGGATTATCACTGCCTCCAGGGAATAAGGAATTGATAAAAGTCCCATTTCCAGTGCAATATCCTCCCTAATGAAATAGGAAAAAGAAGTCCAGCAGCAGATTTCTTTTCTAGCAGTACAGATTCATGAAGCCTTTCCCGCAGTGTGTGTCTGAGTTGGCCCCTGCCTGTGTCCCAGCTCAGGAGAGCCCTTGTGTGGAGCCAAGTGTGGTCTTGGGCAGAGTTTTCCCAGAAGTGGCTGCTTGGAGCTTGCTTTTCATCCCCAAAACATCGAAGTGTGATGTTAGTGCTGGAGCCAGGATGACATTACCTGCATCCCACTGGGTTTAATTTGCTGCAGAGTGGTTATTGCTCCTTTCTTTGGGCAAGAATCACTCCATAATAAAGCAGGAGAGGCTTTTTTCCCTCGATGCACTCCCACAGTAAAAGAAAACAAGTTTCCAAGCTGGCCCTGGGGCAACATGTGCCACGGCAGCCTGGTTCCCAGTGCAGGGTATCCATCGGTGTGGGTCTCAATTTGCTAATCAGTTGTGCCTCAGCATGTGCTCTGCCCAGAGCCCGAGCAGCTCAGCAAACTCATTGCTGCCTCTGTGTGAGCTGTGGCTTGGGTGCTCCATCAGTCTGGATGGGTCACCCAGGCAGCCTGACCTGGAGGCTGGATCCTGCAGGGCTGCAGTGGTACCCATGAGAGGCCGATGTGGGACCTGCTGAGCACCTTGGGGTTCGATGCTTCCATGATCTAAGGGGATTATCAGAGCCCCTGTTGTGTCTGGTCCTGCACAGTGCACAGGGGGGATGCAGGGACAGTGGGGATGTGCAGGAGACGTCCTCCTGGAGCTGTGCAGTTCTGAAGCTGTTTCTTGCACGCTCACCAGCACCGAGCCAGTAGAGCCTTGCTGAAACCCACAACCCTCCTCCTTTGAGTAATTGTTCAATTACTGCTTATTGAGCGTGGGGGCAGCCTGTTCCCTGTTTTCACTTTGGCAGGCTCCTGGGTTTGCTGTTTGCTCACAGCTGTACAGCTATTCCCACTTTCCATCTCAAAACATGCACCGGGAGCAGCTCATCGCACCAGTGAGCTGGGAGCTCCGGTGGGAAGAGCTGTAGCTGCCCCGCATGCTCTGAATGGGTTGAGGATAGTAAATGCATAGATCCTGGAGGTGGTGTTCAGTACACAAAGTTCACTTGGTGTCATCTGTCTCGCTGTAGCTTCAGTACCCAAATGCTTGTTGCCATTAGAAAAGGTAGAAAATTGCCATTAAGAAAAGGTGGAAAAAAGCAAAAAAGCACCTCTCAAGGAGGACAGGAGGGTTGGCAGCTGCTGGAGATCTGCCTGGGTAGTTTGTGTGGTTGTCATCAGCAGGTGTCTGAGCATCTGGTACCCACAGCCCATCCCTGATGATCTTCCTGGGCTATCAGCACATCTCTTTAGTTCCAGACGTGAGCACAGCTACATTCCTTATATATTTGATCCATGTGGTTTTGCATGGAGCATGCAGAGCTGTCCTCTGGGCTGAGCTGGAGTGGTGGGATGAAGCAGGATCTCACTTGAGACTGCACTGCCTTGGCAGGGGTGGGTGATGGCACCCACCAGATTGCAGAGATTTCTGGGGTTATTTTTGGTTTTTTGGTGGGGAGGGGGAGTTGGTGGTTTTTCCCCAAAAAAATATCTCAGCAGAGTTTTTTTTACATCTCACTACATGATGAAGTTTCTTGAGAAATTTCCTGGGACAAGAACAGCATTTCCCACCCAGCCGGAGTGTGAGAACAAGGACTGGAGCTGCAGAGAGATGCCAAGATATTTCTTGTCTTGTGCTCATCCTGGTCTTGCATCCTGCACTTTTCCGAACAAACTATTCTGTCTTTTTTTGGATCTCATCATCTTACAACAAATTGCCCCTAATCCTAGATTTAAAAAGTACAATAAATAACAGAGCAAAGATGAAATTGCTCAGGCTTTATGAAGCGCATAATAGCGGTAATTACACTTCTAAGCAGAGGGCTTGTAACTAGATTTGTACTGTGATGATTATCTTGTGTGGCCTGGGGGGGGGGTGGGGGGGGGGTGTCAGCCAGTGTGAAGCAGGGGGAGTGGGATGATACCTGCTCCCTTCCTGCAGAGCCTGCTGCTGCCTGTGCCCCTTGGTGCTGCCTGGGCTGGCTCCATACTGCCTGGTTGTCAGGAGGGATGCTCAGCCCTGGCAGCAGGGAGGGGACAGCTTGAATGGACCAGCTTGTCTGAGCTGCTCTGAAGGCAGAGCCTCTAGGGGTGTGTGCTTTAGGGTGATAACACAGTTGGAGTTTAGCTTGATTTTTCTTTTGAAGTTAATTTCTTGACAACAAAATTAAAGGGTATGTTTTAGATGATATCATCTCCTTCCCTCAGCTGGAAATAGAGCAGCTTTGATACTGTTGGATGGTTGGTGCTGCCTGGTAAAAGCCATCACTCATTCAGCTCTGAGGTGTTGGCTTAACCTGGTGCCTGCAGAGCGGGTGCCAGTGCTGGACCACAGCAGCTCTCTGGTCCCCATCATGCTGAGCCTTTGCTCTGCACTCCCTCCTCCTGCGGACAGAAGCCCTATGGGACAGCCACCATCAGCAGGGCATTGGTAGGGCCATGGCTGTAGACCCCTATTCAGGTCCAGGGGCTCAACCCACTTAGCAGCAAGGGCAGGCTGTCAGCACAGGACCATGTGCTTTCTACTTTCTCTTGTTCCTTCACCTCTTTGCACTGATAAACACCCCCTTCCCCCTCCCCATGACCTGCTTCAGTTGCTTTCCAAATGTTTCTTCTTCCTGCAGCCATTAAGATGGATGAATACGTGGGCTGCTTTGTCATAAAAAGTTAGATCTCTTCTAATCATTCAGTTCTTTTATCCATCAGTGTTTATATTCATAGTCTCGAGGTGGGCTGCAGCGCTCCAGATCAGCAAACCATCTGTCTGGCGACAGAGATTTATATTGCTGTTTGTTCCTTTGATACGGAGGCGAATGTCTGGGAGAGGAATCGTGCTCCCTCAAGTCTCCCTCTCCTCAATGCCTTTAATCCTCAGGGATTCTGATGAATGGGGTGCCCAGCACTCATAACAGAGCTGAAGGCCAGTTCTTAGCATTTCTGGACATTTTTAATAAGGAGAAGGAGCAATTAGCTTGTGTGTGCAGTGTTGTGAGAAGCTGGGGCAGCTGATTTATGCCCTGGCTCAGATAAATCATTTGCCAAGCCTGGCTTTGGAAATTATTAGTTTTATTGTGTGTTAAAGCTGTGCTTATGAAGCTCTGCAATTACGGCTGCTTGTTCCTCAGGCATCGTGCTGGCTGAGCCAGCGCTCATAAATCCTCCTGCTTCACTCCTCAGTGCTTGTGGTCCCTGTGGCAGGGCCTGTGGTTGCTCACCCTCCTCCTCGCTCCCTTCTTGTGCCAGCAAGACTGGCTGGTGAGCAGGCACTGGGTTCCATGCAAGGACCCCTTGTGCTGTCTGGTGCCCATGAGCATCAGGGCTGCAGGGGAGATGCAGGCTCAGCTCCCGTCTGTGCTGCTGCCAGGGATGTTTGGGGTGAGAGGTGTTCTTGGGGAAGCCCCACAACTGCTGCCATGTGTGAAGCATTTTCTTCATTGGATGCTGTGCAATGTCCTGCTGGGGGGTTGCTGAGCACTGCCAGCTGTACCTGGGCATACTTCCCCTTGGCATCGTGACCAGCACAGATGCCAAGTGTCTTAACATGGGTTGGTGAGTGCCCCACTGTTGGTTATTGTCAGCTGTGTTACGGAGCTGCTCAGTGGGTGACATCCTGCCAAGGGTCCCAGGCAGGGCACAGGGCCTGTGGAGGACATGCAGTGTTTGCTTCCCTGATAAGGGTCCTGCTTTCTTTCCTCTCCAGCACTGTCAATGGGGACAGGGTGACTGTACAGCATATTGCCCCTGGCTCTGCCCACAGCAGCTCCAGAGCCAGAGATGGGTCCACATCACCCACCCCTCAGGCTGTACCTGGTCCAGGCTGTGCTGCCCCAACAGCATTAGGGAGATGCTGAAGTCCAGGCTCTTCAGATCAAGTCTCACTTTACCACCTGATAAGGGACTCCACAAGAAGCTCTGAGGAGCTCTCAAGCACGCACCATGCTTTTTACGTAGCAGTTGGTGTCCCCACGAGCTGTCAGCTTGGCTCTGAAATGCCAGTGGGCACCGGTGGGTGCCAGGACCTGGGTCTCCAGAGCGATGAGGGTGTCCTAAAGCCCCTTCCCAGTCTGCAGCTCCTCATGCATACACAGTAAATACCTGCTTATCCCTCTGTTGTCAGAACAAGTAGCAACTGCTTTCCAATAAATCCCAATCTGGTGGCGTGTGCCAGGCAGCATGCTTGGCTGGAGCCAGCACCGTGTGTGCATGGGGGCTGCACGAGAGAAATGAAAGGGGATGGCAGGTTTAATGACTGTCACTGTGAATTTGCTCACACTGGTCTATGCCTTGGCTTGGTAATAGGCCTGATTAATGAGATCTTGATGACCTCTTCCAAGCAGTTAAAAACATAGTAATAATAGTAGCACTTACTTAAGACACTTGTTGAATACAGTGAAATAGGGGAAATAATGGCTAATTTATATTGCACTTAACTCCATTATCAGCTGTAACAGTAATGAGCAGGCTTTGTCTTGCTCAGAGTCTGAAGCTGAGGCAACAGGAAACATTCCCTTTCTGCCTGCACTTAGCAGACAGGAGTGTAATTTATAACCCTGCCTAGGATGAACAAGTGAGTCTGCAAAGGGCTATGGGCATTTGTAAAGTAATAGGAGAGGAGGCGGCACATGAACTGAGCAGGACCAGGTTGACCTGTACACCATTAATCTGGGTGTGCTTGATCCCAGACCCTGCTGAGATCCATTGGGAGGAACCCACAGCCTTGGTGAGGCTTTCCCCATGATGAGCATCCACCCAGCATGTGGGGACCAGCAGGAGGGAAGCAGGTGGGTGTCAGTGATGGAGACTGGAGCAGCTGAAGATGAAGAAGGTCACAATGGTGGATGAGCCATGTTCAGCTTCACCTGTGGCTCCTCTCTACTGGTTTCTGTGCAGTGTCCCAGTGTGTGGCTCTCACCGTGGTGTCTTGTCCCCGTGCCACAAGTCACCAACAGCTCCCAATGCCAAGTGACGTTTGGAGTTGGTTGTCAGCTCCTGGGTTTTTCTGATATGGCCAAATGTGGTTTCTTAGCAACAAAGAGAGGGTTTTTTTCTCCTTTTAGATCAGATTTGTTGTTTAACAGCTTCAATGCCAAATGCTGCTCCCACCTGGGCAGAGCCAGAGCATGGGTGTACCAGGGACATCACCCTCACTGGTTCCTGGTCTGATGCAGCCACAGGGGCTTGGAGCAGATTGAACATTGCTGGGGAGCTCCACTTTTCTGAGAGGCTTTGAAGGCTGTAAAGCACGTGGGAAAGGAGAAGTCTGCAAGGCTGGTGTCAGCCGGTTGCATGTGAAAGCCAAGCCCTCAACCCAAAGGAGATCTGGCCCCATGGGTCACATCTGCATCCTTAGTTATTGATGCACCACGTCTTGGTGTTCATGGCTGGTGGTAGTGGTGATTTGGTACTGTGGAGCCTGGGATCTGCTGTGGGCTGCTCGGGGGAGGGTCGCTCAGCTGGGATGGCGAGATGGGGCTCCCGGGGGGCTCCAGGTCCAACCTGCCCACCCCACTGACATGCTCTTCTGGTGCTTTCCCCACAGGGTGCAGGTCGAGTTCTATGTGAATGAAAACACCTTCAAAGAGCGGCTGAAGCTCTTCTTCATCAAAAACCAGCGATCCAGTGAGTGCTCCGTGTGTGCAGTGAGCATCTGCCGGGAGAATCCAGACCCTGCCCGAGCTGGGAGAGCCAGGCTCTATCCCAGTGGGATGAGAAGCCATTGCCATCTGCTGGTGGCTGTTAACCCGGGTCTCCTCAGCGCCTGTTGGCCTTTCCGTTGGGTGTTGACCAGCTTGGTTTGGGAGGATGCGGTTGCACGGGGATGCCGATTGCCACCTTCGCTCACTGGAGACAACCACAGCATGGAATCCAGTTGGGACAAATTGCCAGGAACAGGATGGGTGTTGAGAGCTGCCTGGGAGGGGTTCGGGGACAAATGTCCCCATCATGATGCCAATGATGTCCTCCCACCCGCAGGGAGGTCAGTGGCTATGGGGCAGCCGAGGCAGGCTGTGAGTTACCCACTTGCTGCAGATTAGCCTCCACTTGACTAATGGTGTTGTTATTGCCTTTCTCTGAGCTGTCATTAGCTGTCTGGAGGGAGTCTGCTCCTTAATTTATAAATTCACATTTTCCTTCCCGCCCTGCATCCCGCCGCCTTGTTAAAGAGCTGGAGCGCAGCACAACGGGGTGCCCACGGGGAAGTTTTTAATGAAAACGGGATAAATTCCTCACTTGTAATTTGAGTAACAACCCGGTGAACTGGCTGCAGATGGATTGTGGATAAAGCAGCAGCTTTCACTCGCCATCCCTCATGCAAACTGGGAGCAGAGTGGGGCCCTGGCCCTGCTGTCTGATGCTTTTTAATGGATGCTTGCTAATGAGGGGGATACACTCCAACAGCTCCTCATCTGTGTCTCGCATCTATTGGGGTCAGCAAGGAGCTGACTCATGGTTATTTATGGCTATGTTGGTCTCCTGTCTGACACTGGGTATGATGCAAAGCACGAGCAATGTTTGCATGCTACCCTGCGGCTCTTGCAGCTCCCCTGGGACTCAATGGGGTCCTGTGGTGCGTGGGGTTGTGCTATGGGGTGCTGGGGTTGTGCTGCCTGGCCCATGCTGTGCTCTGCCTGCTGCAGGTCTGAGGATCCGGCTCTTCAACTTCTCCCTGAAGCTGCTCACCTGCCTCCTGTACATCGTCCGTGTCCTGCTCGACAACCCGGAGGAGGGCATAGGCTGGTGAGTGCCAATGATGCCACTGGGCTCCCCAGTGCGTGCAGTGGTGAGAGTGGATGTGGTGCTTACAGTGGGTGTGAAGGTGCACAATGGGGGGCTTTCTTCACTCTGTTTCAATTGGTACTTTAGCAAACTTGCTGGTCTGGAGGGCTTTGCTCCCTGCTCAAATGTGGGTGTCCTCTGGCCCTGCACAGCAAAGAGGTGGTGGGAAAATTCAGTGTGATGTTCATTTCTAGTGCTGTCTGGTTGTGATGACCAGGGCTTCACCATGGCCTTCAGACACAGACAATGGCTCATGACTTCAGTGCATTGCCATGCAAGTGTTTTCTGAATGCTGATGCCCTTGAGACACTTCTGCTAAATCCCATTTAAGTGTTTGGGAAAGGAATATGTTGTGCCATTTAAATCCCTGAGGTGACAAATGATTACATACAACAGCTTTGCTCTGGGTTTCAGTGTAAGCCTATTTTTAATGTGTCCTTGCTTTGTTTAGCTCACATACAAAGTGGATTTTTTCTAAGAGCGAGGAGAATTAGCAAGTTAACCTTATCTTTGTAGTGGTTGCAGAACTACCAAGTATATCCTCATGCTCCAAAAGTGGCTTCAAACCTGTGAGGTTTAAGCATGACACAGATGCACATCCCTGAACAGTTGAGCCCAGCTGCTGTTTGGGAAAGTTCCCTTTCCTGAGGATGCATGGCAAAATAGGCGCTGTCCAAAGGGAATGCTATAGCCCCTGCTATAGGGACCAGTGTGTGTTTGGATCCATGGGAGTGTTCTTTGGGGTCTCTCCCAGCATCAGGACAGAGCAGCTAGGGCACCCCATGAGCCTTGGGCCAGATCTCCTTTGGGTTGAGGGCTTGGCTTTCACATGCAACCAACTGACACCAGTACCCTTGCTCCTTCCTCCCCCTCACTGCCTACTTTCCCTTTCTTTGCCTTTCTCTTACAGCTGGGAATGTGAAAAACAGAATTACACCGCGTTCAACCAGTCCACAAAGATAAACTGGTGAGTCAAGAACTGTTCCAGGGCTGGGGTCCGGCTCTGCCAGGGTGCAGGAATGCAGTGATAGATGTGGCTGCTGCTGGCAGCTGCCCAAGGCCATTTCTTGGTCTCAGGGCTGCTCCAGGCGTGCACAGCAGCATCCCAGGATTGAAGCAATTGACTGTGCCTGTGGCCGTACCCCCGGGAATGATTTATTCCCTGTGCAGCCATTAATGCTGCACTTATGCATTAACACAAAATGTTCCATACTGCTTGAACAAACTTCAGTAAGGAGCAAACACCAGTGCCAGTCCTTTGCTGGATCCTGCATCGATGATGGCCTCATATTAGTGTTTGGTGGGGGGTAAAAGCGTTGCTATTTGGGCTACAAATTAGATCCATTTTGATTTTTCCTTGCAGGTCACACATCTTCTGGGTGGACAGGAAAACACCGCTGTGGGCTGTGCAGGTGAGTGCCCACCCCTCGGCTGTGTGGGAGGCAGAAGGTCTCTGTGCATCCTGTGCTGAAACAAGGGGCAATGGCTTATCTTCAGTGAGCACAAAATGAGCTGGGGCTTCTGCTGGGAGAACAATATGGCCCTGGGTGAAAGTCGCTGGGATGGATAGGAAAGGAACTGCTGTAGGAAGGTAAAACCATGAGGCCGGCTCAGCTCCTCCCCAGCCTGGATGCAGCTGTACCCATAATGGGCTGTTTCCAGGCTGGGCACTGCCTGGGGAATGGCTTGTGAGAGGGTTGAGCACCCATCAGCTCTTGC
The DNA here is from genome assembly GCA_039877255.1 of Loriculus beryllinus. Lineage (NCBI taxonomy): Eukaryota > Metazoa > Chordata > Aves > Psittaciformes > Psittacidae > Loriculus > Loriculus beryllinus. The sequence goes on along the minus strand of JBCJKH010023960.1, from coordinate 9,345 downwards.
TCAGGGCTGCCTGGAGCTCACATGTCCAACCCAAACAAACAGGGACTCTTCATTAGGAACTGTAGTGACAGGACAAGGGGTGACGGGTTAAAACTTAAACAGGGGAGATTTAGATTGGATATAAGGAAGAAATTCTTTACTGTGAGGGTGCTGAGGCACTGGAATGGGTTGCCCAAGGAAGTTGT
>JBCJKH010023959.1:0-15213 GCA_039877255.1 Loriculus beryllinus | reverse complement strand
GGGTAGACCCCAGGAGCCCATATGCAGGGGATTTAAGTCCCCAGTCCCCAGTGCGTGCAGGAAAGGCTTCCTGCTGTCCCACTGGGATGATGTGCTCTCAGACCAACACTTCCACTCCTCTACCAAGGCTTCATACTGCAGGAGCAGCTCCCAACAGCTATTTTGTGTGAGTTGGATCAAGCAAGGGGTGACCAGAGTTTGAGCAAGCAGGGAGAAATTGGGGTTGGAGCTAGAGGTCGGGAGCTCACTAGCAGCATCCCAGCACTTTCCAGCAGAAAAGAGCAGATGCAGACAAACATCTTGGTTCTGTTGTGGTGCTCTTTTTGGGGAATCTTTCAGTATTTACAAAACAGTGGCACATGAGGTGTTGCTCTTGTGGTGAGGATGGCAGGTATCCATCTGTGCGAAGCACCTGTGCATAAAGCCCTGTGTGAGATGGCAATTCTTATATAGACTGTCAACCAACAGCACATCTTAAAATCACAAACTCACAGAATGGTTTGGGTTGGGAGTGACCTTCAAGGATCACTTAGTCCAACCCTCCTGCCATGGACAGGGTCATCTTTCATCAGGTTCCTCAAAGCCCCATCCAACCTGAACTTCAATGCTTCCAAGGATGGGCCATCCACAGCTTCACTGGTCAATCTGTTCCAGTGTCCTACCACCCACATTGTAAAAAAACTTCTTCCTTGTACCTACCCTATTTTACTTTAAAACTGTTGCCCCTTGTCCTGTCACTACAGGTCCTGATTAAAAAAAACCCTCCATTTTTCTTAGAAACCAACTTTATGTATTGGAAGGTCACAAGAGGGTCTCCCAGAGCTTTCTCTTCTCCAGGCTGAACAACCCCAACTGTCTCAACCTTTGTCCAATTCTTAACCTCTCTGACCATTCCCATGGCCTCTTTGGGTCCTCCACTAACAGGTCTATGTCTGTCTCATACTGGGGTGCCTAGAGCTGAACGCAGTACCCTAGGTGGGGTCTCAAGAGGGAGGAGTAGAAGGGGAGTATCTTGTCACTGGACCTGCTGGCCACAGTGCTGGTGATGACCCCAGGACACAATTGGCTTTCTAGGAAGCAAGCACACACTGCCTGCTCATGTTCAGTTTGTCACCCACCAGTATCCCTTTCTCAGCAGGGCTGCTCTCAATCCATCCATCCCCCAGTCTATATTGATTCCCTCCTGCAGGGCTTGCAGCCAGACACTGACATATGAGCCAGCAAGTTTTCTGCTCAGAAAGCAAAGGGGGTGTCCTTGTAGCCCGGTGGTGGCAAAGGCAGTGGGTTTTGTGATTACTCTGGTGGGTTTTTTTAATTTTGCTCATCTTTGGGGTCCTTGTCAAAGTGATGGCCGAGGTTAGGAGATGCTTTCCAGCTGTGAGGAAAGCTTTTGGCTGATAGTCAGCAGATTGTAGCAGATGAGGAAGGGAGAAGTTATGGGGAAAGAGAGGATGAACACAGTTTATGGGCAGAGAAAAACAGAGAAGGAAGAAAAGGAAAGTGAATGAACCAGCTTCATGTCTCACCTTATGAGCTCGGTTCCTCCGGAGCTGCTGTAAGGTCCTGGCTCTGGAGAGCAACTCTTGTCAGTGGTGCAAGCTCTCGGCTCTCCCTCTGATGTCCTGGCAAGGTGGTTGAAGGTGGTTTTGAGTCTGAATGTGATACAGCTTTTGCTAAAGACCTGCCTTCTTCCACCAAATCCTCCTTCATGCAAGGTTTAAGGTCCCCAGGAAGGTCCATGCTCAGCATCACCGAGGATAGCCCTGAATGAGACGGATAGTAAAAATTAAACCAGCCCTTTGCTTGGTTGCCTTCCCCACCCTGTACAGCCAGAACAAGCTGCTCCATGGGCCGAAGCCAGTAGGCAGCAGTGGGGCATTGTGGGACTCATTTTGTCCAGTTGAATCCTCCTACACCCTTTTCCTTGTCCTTCTCCTTCAGAGCGAGCCCGGGATTATCTGCACAAGACTGGACGCTTCATCGTCATTGGTGGCATTGTCTCACCCGTGCACGACTCCTATGGGAAGACGGTGGGTTGTCCCCATTCTCCCTTTCTGCTGCCTATATGCTATGGTATCTCTGAAGCCACAGTCAAGCACTGGACAGCAGTGCATGCACCTGTCCTTTCATGGACCTCCTCTGCACAGAGTAGCACTGGACCATGGGAAAGTCTCCAAGGGGAGAGAGATGTTGAAAACACTCATTCTTTAGAAACTGCAGCAAGACCCTATAACCAGCCAAAGTACCAGACAGCAAAAAGAAACGTTCTATCCCAAAATGCTGGTGGTGATCTTGTTGGGTTGTTTTGGGGTGTGGGTTTTTTTTTTGTAGTTTTTGTTTTTCTGAGTGATTTCAAAGCAACAATGCAAACAGGGGCCTTTAAAAGCACTTTCTACGGTGGAGAAAATCCGAATTAGGAGAGTAAAGAGTTTTCTCCTCTCCTGAAAGCTGTAGGAATTTCATCAGGAAACCACCAGCCCCATTCTGGCACCACTGCAGTGCAGGGCTGAGAGTGGTGGTGCTAAGAAAATATCACTGACCAGTGCATAATCAGTGCTTAAGCAAGTCGGGGACTCCTCCCCTCCAGCAAACAGGAACTTGAATAAATTTCTGTAGCACGAGAGAGTCCTTCTGGCCTGTCTCATCTGAATGAGCCCAGTGCCTTGCCCCAGGAGGATTTGCAAGCCAAGGCTGGCCAGGGCACGATGCTTGCTTGCCATAACTGTTTCTCCATCACCCTCTCTTGCAGGGCCTGGTTTCAAGCCGGCACCGCCTGACCATGTGCCAGCTGGCTGTCCAGTCCTCTGACTGGATCAGGTGAGTGGCAGAGCCTGCACCTGCAGCAGCACCTACAGTCCCTGCCCCTTTCCTGGCACCATGGTGGTGAAGTCCTGCATGGGAAGTGGAGATGCCACCAGCTGTTAGAGCTCCAGGATGGACTTTCTCTCCCAGCCAAAGCTTAACTATAAACTGGAGGTCTTCCTCTCCTAGTCCATCAAACAACTGATCAGTGTTACACTGGTCTTCAAGGAGGCCCTTTGACGTCAGGGGATGTTGCAACCCCCCACCTTCACCACTGAATCTATGGTGTCTGGGTAGGCTCAAAGTCACCCAGCCCACCCCAGCCTTGTGCTGTGGCACCTACCCTTTCTATACGTGTAGCACCAGCCCACAGTCTCTCCCCTTCCCAGCACTGCCACTTGGCATGTGGTGGCTGAAATGGGATCAGAAACATCTTCGGGTTGTCTTCAGAAAACAGGGTTGTAACACATGTAGTTACATCCAAGCCAATGAAAGCTGTTTAGTTGGGTACAGATGTCCAGGCACATATTCAGGTCCCCAGAGCTATTTGGGAGACCTGAGCTGGAGGGCTAAAGGAAGGACCCGTTCCATGGCAGTACTGGGCGAGTGATGGTGGCTGCTCATGGCACTGCTTGGCTGGCCCGGTGGGGAGAGGGCAGCATGGCCAGGAGGTCATGCAGTGACATCAGCCAACCGTGTTGCCTTGCTGTGCTCCGCACAGGGTGGACCCCTGGGAATGCTACCAGGACACCTGGCAGACCACCTGCAGCGTGCTGGAGCACCATCGCGACCTGATGAAGGTGAGGCAGCTCTTGTGCCGTGGATGCAACCGGGGTGAGGCTGTGGGGAAAGTGCAGGAGTGGGGGTACTCTTGCACCAGCATATGGACACCAACAACTGAAATATAGCTGGGGCGGGCAGACAGACGCCGTGCAGGAACATGCCTGAAATCCTGACTGGCAAGAGGTGTGAGATACTTTGTCAGAGCCACTTTGACCTCCTAGCACTGATGGCAAAAGCAAATTGAACCCTCCAGCTGGAGCCAGCAGCAATCTCAGGCCCATGCACACCAGGAGGGGTGTGCAGTGAAGGAGAGGATGGGCATAAGCCAAATCATTAATGTGGAGTGCTTGCTCTACCCTGATGGACAGAGAGGTAGACAAGCACCAACACTCACTCACGCTTAAACTCTGGTTTAAGCATGGCCAGCAATTAAGTACTTAATTGCTGCCTGCTTACTCTCTCCTCATCCCCAGTGGGATGAGGAAGAGAATCAGAAGAAAGTTTAAAACCCATGGATTGAGATAAATACAGTTTAGCAAATAAAAGTAGAACATAATAATTAATAAAGATAAAAGGAAATAAAGAGAGAGGGAGGAAGAGGAAGGAATAAACCCTGCCTCCCTTACCTCAGAAAAACCCCAAGTGATGCACAGTACAATTTCTCACCACCTGCCGACTGATACCCAGCCCGACCCGAGCAGCGATGTGGGCCTTCTGGGTAATTCCTCCCAGTTTATATCCTGGGCATGACATGCTGCAGTATGGAATGCCCCTTTGGCTAGTTTGGGTCAGGTGTCCCGTCCCTGCTTCCTCCCGGCTTCTTGTGCCCCTTGTCACTGGCAGAGCATGAGAGGCTGAAAGTCCTTTATCAGGGTTAGTGCTACCGAGCAACAACTAAAACATTGTTGTGATACCAGTACTGTTCTCAGACTGAATCGAAAACACAGCACTGCACTAGGTACTAGGAAGAAATTTAACTTTATCCCAGCTGGAACCAGGACAACCAGCTAAGATGAAACCGATATATGAACCTGACAGAGTGACTCAGCAGGCAAATCCAGCATCTGGGAAGTCCCTGGAGAGCACAAAACCCAGGAGAAAAAGTCCCTTCAAAGCCCAGGCAGGCCTGAGAGCCAAGGAGGAAAGTGACTGCCCTTGGGTGACCGCAAGGGTGTGGGAGCAGGACTGCTGCCAACACTTGGATATAGTGAGCAAATCAAGGACAAGAAATGGATAAAACAGCATCATGCAAACTCACGCAGCCCAGACAGAAGGCATAGAAGAAGCATTAACCAGCCTGGCAGGATGTCTAGTGCATCCAGGAACTCTGGTGTCAAAGCCAGGAAGCCTCTGGAGATGCCTTCATTGTCCTGCAGGGACAACGGAAAACAGGTGACGTTTGCTCCCAGGGTAATGTGTAAGCTGCTGGCTTTGCACCACCAATTCATCAGATGCTGTATTTTTATTTGTTAATCAGCAATTATGAGCACCTCCATGTGACAGGGGCAATGCCAGCTGCAGGCAGCATGGCTGCAGCCTTGCCAGCCTCATGGGTGCACACAAGAAGTTAATCCCACCATACCCAGCCTTAATCACAAGTCATTATTCACAAGGTCCTGCTAGCCCTAGCTCTATCTGGTGAGGTTGGATGGGGCTGGGGATCCTAAAGTGAGGCTGGAGTTACATGTCACTGGAGATAACTTCAGCGTGGGTTACAGAGGCTCAATACAGAGCCATAAGGGTTTTGGAAGGTAGCTGGGGTGAAGGCACAGTTCCAGTTATATCTCTCCTTTGTTGCAGAGAGTGACTGGCTGCATCCTCTCCAATGTCAGCACACCCTCCATCACTCCTGTGATCGGCCAGCCCCAGAACGAGTCCTCACAGACTATCTACCAGAACAACAACAACGTCTCCAGCAAGCCCACTGCAGGTAGGTAGCAGCAGGGTAGGGAAGAGGGGAATGAACATCCATCCCTCACCTCCTAGACAGGGCTGCCAAGCATTAGGAACAGTGATTCATCATCTTATTTTTGGGTCAGATCATTCATCAAGCACAGGGCTGGGTGAGAACGTGATGGAGGAGTTAGCATCCAGTGCAGAAAGGGGAGCCAAGAATAGCTTAAAATAGCTGTGAAATCTCACTGGGCTTCAGCTGGACGATGTCCACAGCGTGAAATCAGCTAAGAGAAAAGCTACCTGGTACCCACAGACTGCATGCAAGGGATGAACTGACAAGAAAAGTGGTATGGCTGGATCCCCCAAGAGCTGGTGTGATGTGAGACACAGAGGTATTAGCTGGTGACAAGAGGGGGCATTACTTAAATCCCATAAAAATTAACATCTTGTGATCTTTTTAGTGATTTTAGCTATCCAACTTGTCCCTTCAAAGCACAGCGTAGCACTTTCAGGAATTAAGGCTGTGGCATGGCTGTGTTTGCTTTGGAGGTGATGGGGAGAAGCTGAGAGCAGTTCATGCACTCAGGCACAGGAGTATCTTGCTGGATCAGGGTGGCCAAAGCACTTGCATGAGTTGGTCACACAGCTTCTAATTAATTTGCCTTCTTCACTTCTAGCAAAGATCCTCGGGAAGGTGGGAGAAAGCCTGAGCCGGATTTGCTGCGTTCGCCCACCCATGGAGCGCTTCACTTTTGTGGGTACGTAAATGAAAGGTCCAGCATCATCTCTGCTTTCATTCCAGTCCCCAGCCTTTCTTCCAGCCCCATTTTCTAGGCTGAGCACCAATACCTCTCTTTTGCTTCCTTTCCTCAGATGAAAATGCCAACTTGGGGACAGTGATGAGATATGAGGAGATTGGTGAGTACACACCCCCCTCCACATCACTCTGACTCCTCTGGGTCAGTGCTATGCAGCTCAAGGAGCAGTTGCATGACAGATCCAGTGGTGACCGAAGGAGGCTGGATCATCTCACCCTGGTGCTAGCTACCAAAGAAAGGGAGGACATGAAAGTCCTCTAAGATGAGCAAGTAAAACCTCTGGTGCTTCACCATCAGATTTGCTAAAGCAAACACAGCCATTGCCAGGGCTTTGAGCAGTCCCCTGAGCTCTCCATATTGTCTTGTCGATGGAGCCCCTGTAGCAGATCACAAAGCAATTGTGGGTGCCTGTAGCATGGAGAAATTACTCCCTTTCCCAGGGCTGGAACATAGCCATAGATGAACAGCATGTAGCAATGCTGACAACAACCCAGCAGCATGGGAGAGGAGGTGAAATAAAGTGGGGGGAGGTATTTGATGTTTGGCACCGGTAGGAATGTGAGAAGGAACATGGGATCTTTATCAGGACTTCTTTTGGTAGGTGAGGTCTGTGCAGAAGGAGTTTCCTCCCCAAGAAGCACAGTGGGGAGGAGGGTAGGGAGTGCCTTCTCAGCCTCATTTGCTCCTACCTCTGAGCTTCTCCGCTTCTTTTCTTCAGAGCTTCGCATATTACTGCTCTGTGGCAGTGACCTGCTGGAGTCCTTCTGCATCCCTGGTCTCTGGAATGAGGCAGACGTGAGTTACCACTGCTGGGCACCCCTCCATGCCCCTCTTCTTCAGGCTCCCTTTCTCCCACCCTGCTTCCCAGACCCAGCACTCCTAGGAACTGCTCAGGTCTCCTGGGATGGCAGGAGCTGTGCCCAGCATCCCCACTGCCTCTTCCATCCCAACCCTGACCCTACTCACAGGCAGCCTGAGGGACAGGGTCTGCAGGAGAAACTAGATTTTCATGGCACCAGCCCTAGAGGAGGAGCTGGATTACCAACCCACACACTGCTTGCAGCAGTCAGAGCATTGTTGGCAATGGTAGCTCCCCTGCCTCTTCACTGAAATCAGTCAGTCAACACAACCTGACCCCTTCCTTGGGTCTCTCAACCATTTCTAAAATCAGTTACCATGTCTTCAATCCTGAGGTTTTTAAAAACAATTAGCTGGCAGATATCTCCTCTGAAAGGCTGCAAAATCTGAGATGAGGCAAGTCTTGAAGCCCAGCACAAAGGATGCAAGAATTTGATGTCAAAGCACAGGCGGAGGAGGCATTCTGCACCAGCAACACCTCATGTACTCCTGCTGCCTGAATTTGCTGATCTCGCACTCTTTTGGAAGGACCTGATTTGTCTTACCTGAGATGGGTGTGAGCAGCAGGAGCCATCCCTACATCGTGGCAAACTTAGCCACCAGCCTTGGCTCAAACAACCTTGGAAGAATAACCCTACAAGGCCTGTGTCAGAACCAACATATCTGTCCTGCTCACAAAGCCTTCCAGCAAGGCAAAGGTCACATCCTCCTTGGGCTACCTCTTCTGCTGCCATCCTCCTTTTTCCGTAGCCTAACCAAAGCCTAACCTCAGCAGCTAATAAGATTTGACCCTGTGCCTTTCCACTACAGACCGCTCAGTATGCCCGCCCTCACTTGATAATTCCAAGTTATGGCCAAAGGCCTTTGAAATAGTCTCAAATTCCCTTCCTATCTCCATCCATAGCCCAGCTTTCATGGTGCGGGGTGGCGAGGGTAGGCAGCAGGTTTTGTGTGCGGTGCTTATAAAGCTCTCTCCACTTTGGGTTGCTCCTAGATGGAGGTGATTGTTGGGGAGTTCGGGATTGTGGTGGTGCCCCGTGATGGAGCAGACCCCGACCGGATCATGAACCACTCATCCATACTCCGCAAGTACAAAGTAAGTGGATGCACGTGTGGTCAAGGAAGATTGTGAGAGGATCAAGAGCCTCTCTTTACCCAAGGGAGCACTTCTGCCACAGGGCACAAAATGTCTCAAGGCCAGATGCTCCCAGCTGCTAGGTGGGGTGGGCAATGGGGCCACAACAGCAGCTCCCCAAGTTCACTGGGGTGGAGGGGCTGATGGTGCAGACACCTGCTTTCAAGCCATCCCTTCTCTCCTCTCTTCCTCCTTGCCCTGCAGAACAACATCCTCGTAGTGAAGGACGACTCAAACCACCCCATGTCAGTTGTCAGCTCCACCAAAAGCAGGTGGGTGATGCAGGGCAGCTCCCACGACAGAGTGGGGAAAGGGGTGCCCCCCAGCCATCCAAGTGGATTCTGATCTCTTTCTCTTGCCCCACACTCCCAGACTGGCCCTGCAGCACGGGGATGGGCACGTTGTGGATTACCTCTGCCAGCCCGTCATCGACTACATCCTCAAGAGCCAGCTCTACATCAATGCCTCCGGCTAAACGCCAGGGGTCTTGCAGGGAGACAGCCCTCGTGTCCCGCCTGCCTACAGCTCTCTGTCGCCCTTCTCTCTCTCTCTCAGTCTGTGCCTCCATCTCTCTCCCCACCCCATCGCCTCCTGCCCATGTCTGCCTCTCACCCCCGGCCGGCGCCAACGCTCCATCGTGCAGCAATGTCCAGGGAACTGCAGCACGGCCCCAAGGAGAATGGTTTGGTCTGTTTGTTCAGGGAACCACCTTCCCCCTCACACTTGGGGAGGAAGGGGGGGACCCGAAAAAGGGTAGCTCTGACACCCCTCTCCCAGCATGTCACTGGGAAATGGTCCCACTGGTCCGTCCTCCCAGCATGCTTAGAGCAGGGGCTTCCTCTTCTGCATCATCTTAGAGTACTTAAGCTCAATAAATCTAGGTGGACTTTTTTTTCTTAAATAGTTTTAATGTGGGCCCTTTGGACCTCTCACCATGATGACAAATGAATCCTGGTTGGCAACAGGCGGTTGTAACACAACTGGCTCAGTGCCCTATGGCAGGTGAACTTCCTCAGGCCGGCAATAGGACAACCCAGCTAACAAAATTCTCCCCCGGCCCTAAAAAATCATGGAGAGTGCATTTCTGAAGGGAAGCAGAGCCTTGGGTAAGCATGGCTGCCAAAGCATTATTAGGAGGGGGATGTCATGTCTCACCTTTCCTTGGCTGCAAGTGACCACAACTCACCCTAGGTCACCCCTTAGGCGAGTGGAGTTGGGGAGATGCTCTACTCTGACTCAGTGTCAGAGCAGGCAGCCCTCAGCATCTAGAAAGGGACCCACCATTTATGAAACCAAGAAAGGAGGGAGAAAAAAGCAAGTGATGACCCCCAAACCTGGCTGAGCTTCGTGGAGGCTGGTCCATCCCCATCCTCTAACCTCCAGATCTCCATTTCTGTCTGTAAACTTCCTCCTTCTCCCTCTGCCCCTGCCCTCTTCCTCTCCTTGAAGAGTTTGTTAAATGCATGATACTTTCTCTCCTCCCAAACTGGCTGTGGCTACTTTGCACATCCCTCGGGACATGCCAGGCTCCTGCTTTCCTGCTTGTGATGTGCCCCCCGATGCCAGGGATGGAGTCTAGTGGAGGTGATCGTGTCAAAATCGGGGCAGGTAACATGGAGCAAAAGACAATTATATAAGTCCTGAAGAGTGGAGGGTTGCTGAAGCAGGCAGCTGTCCTGCTTAGCATCCCTGAGGTGCAAGGACCGTGCACAGACCCTGAAAAAGGTCACAGCCACAGGGAGGAAGGTACAGTCCTGCTTTATTCCTCACCTTTTCCCCTCCCTTTGCTCCATCTAACCTTGTATCACTTTGGGTAAAGCTCTGCTGCCTATGGCTGCTATAGTGGACATCTGCCCACTCCCCATAAATTGGGCTAACTAGACTCAGGCTACCCCACACCACCACCGTCCCCAAAAGCATTGTCCATGCTGGCACTGTGGCTTTCCTAGGGCGGTGCTGTGACTAGCTGCTGGTCCCCAGCAAAGGAGAGTGCTGTGTCGGGACACCTGAAGGCTGAGAGTCCTCCAGGGTGTTTCATAAAAGGATCTGAAATGACTCTTTTTCTTCTTAAAAGTCTATGAAGGGTCATGGAATCTCCAAGGATGAGACACTGGGCTAAACTGGGTGACCTGCTGGATGCTGCTTGCATCTCTGTACCAGCAAGCAACTTTGGACAAAACAAGGTGGCCTATAGCCACAGGGTTCTTGCAGCAGGCAGGGCTTTATGAGTGATAGCTAACAACTTCTGAAGGAGGGCTCAGCCCTTCCAAGAAGGGAAAGTAAGAGAGACAGAAGTGACTTGGCCAAAGGCCAGAAGAGGTCCTTCCTTGACAGGAATGTTCCTCCACAAGGAGAGGCTTGTTCAGGAACAGTTGTAAATTTGGCAGCTGAATCCCTCAGTGCCAGCTCTGGTACCTGGGTGGTGGCATACATATCCTGTGGGGTGAGGATATGTGGAGAAACCAAAGCAGACAGGATGGTAAGAGTGAGGGACTTGGACTGCAGGGATGCCCCTTCTCCGGGGAGGTCTTCAGCCAGTTTGAGCTGCTTGCCAACACCCTACTGAGCTCACTTAGCTAAAAGGCTGGGCAGGTGCCCACAGTAGGACATCTCATCCATGTAAGCCCAACATACATAAGCCAGTAGCTAGACTCCTTTCCACCTGTTCTCACATGTTCAGTTTTTCAGTCTCTCCTCCTGCTCCATCCCAACACAGAAGTTATTTCAGACAGCAGTTTCCTCTCCTCGCCAGTCATCACCCATGTTTCTTATCACCAAGCCTCCAAAACCACACACACACAGATTTTAACCTCGTGGAAGTGCAACACTTCTTTGAAGGTGGAGAAAGGACAGCGGGTTTTAGCTAAGGAAAAGACACAGGGAAATAAAACCAAGGAGATAGAGACGGAAGGCAGGTGACATGTCAGAGGGCCACCTCAGATCCTCCCTCTCTCCCTCCCTCAGGTACACAAGATGGGACGGAGGGGAAGCCAGCCAGCCTCCCATCTCATTGCGGTTAGGATGGCATGCCTTAGAGACATAGCCATGTGGAACAGATGATGAGTATATTCTGTCTTACTAGTCTTACCTGCATCCTCATGTATCCGCTGAGCAAAACTCACAGTAGGGGAGGGTGGGACAGGGGTTTGTAACAGGTCATTCAGCTCTGGGACTGGTTTAGAACATGTCTTTGGGTGGGTATGGAAAACAATAGTCATCCCTGAAGATCCATGTGACAGCCAGGGAGGTGAGAACAGGGATTTCCAGGGTGGAAGGGAGGGGTGGGAAGAACATTGTAGGTTTTTGTCTTTGAACCTCCACTTTTAAACAGCGCAATTTGCTGAAAGGGAAATGAACTTCAAACAGCTTTCAGGGGAAAAATAAGAATGGGGGTGGGGGGAGGGCCAGGGGTTGAAGTTGCCATGCCACCAATTCCACCTCTGTCAAAAGTTTTGGAGCCTTTTTTTTTTTCTGTTGCTATATGAAAAAAACAGTCATTGACAAAAAAACTTTATCAGCAAAATGTTTAAATTATGTAATAAACAAAACAAAAATAAGATATTACTGGTGTTATTTCAAAACAGCCTCAAGATCAAGTCGGCACAAAGAGAGCAGTGGCTGCACTGCTGGGAGAACAGGTGGCCAAACTCACCCAAAACAGGGAGCTAGAGAGAATAAACCAGTAGGCAAGATCCAGCCAAAAGTATTCATTCTTTATTTACCTTCTCCCTTCCAAAAAACTCAGCTTGTGGAAAAATAAAATCAAGTCCGTAATACCTGTCCCTGTGCTGTACAATGAGAGAAGAAAGACATGCCAAAGGCAAGAATACATCTCACTTAAATAAATGTTCAGGGCAAACATAGTGCTTGGTATATTGTTATGAAGCAAGAGCATGGGCATTGCTTTATCGCAGAATCAGACCTAACAAGGGGTAAGTCACCAAAAGTGTCCTTCTCCATCCAGGACCTCCTTTTTCACCACTGTGAGTGTCAGAGTGCTTCAACAAAGTTGAATTCCATCTGCTAGGCTCTGGAAATAGCATCTATAGGAAGCTGGGAGCAGTGTCAGAGCAGAGCTGTAACCACAGAAAAGCCACAGGTGGGTGAAGTACTGTGGTCTTCAGCTCCTCCAAGCTCTGCTTGGATGTGCAGTGGGAAACCCCTGTGGACAACCAGTTGAGTCCCTAAAAAACATCCAGCAGCACATGGGAGGTGGGAGGGAGGGGAAATAGGCAGCACTAAACCAGGGACATCGCCAGTGTTTTTAAACAGACCAAATCAGTGTGCTGACACTCCTGCAGGATGGGACCACGTTCCCAGACATGAGAGCTTGTGGCTGCAGATGCCTAAAGAAAATCCTCATTCCTGTGACAACTGCTGCAGGGTTCTGGGTGCTTGTGTAGGGGAGACACAACCTTCTCCTGGGCTTTGGGACACCCAGGAAGCTGCCTGGCACCGAAATGACTGGTCTTGGAAGGAAAGGTTGTGCTTGAACATGAAGGCGATGGTAAAGAGACCAGTGCTTGCCCAGGAGGAGCTCTGACAAAAAAGCCACCCCTTAGGGACTTTGGGACTTGAAGTGTAGAAGAAAAAAGGGGAACCCCCTCCTCCTGGCTGAAGCAAGCAAGGCAGAGCAGGAAAGACTTTCCACTTCAGAGCCCTCAGCAGCTCTTTCTGCTAACCCTCTAGTCTGGGATCCTCCTCTTTCTCTGTACAGCACATCACTGTGAGCTCAAAGGCAGCTCCAGCTTCTACCTTAGTGTAACAGTAACCACCTCACTGAGAAGCATCATGGCAGACCTGCAGCTTTATCAAAAGCATCATCAGTGGCATCGGATCTCTAAGACACACCAGCACCACTCCCAACCAGGTGAGGACTAGGCAGGCTGGGAGGAGAAAGCCTCATGAAGCATCACCAGTGCCACAGCTCAAACCTCATCTCCCCTGACTGCCTCTGCTCACTTCCTGCCTCCTCAGCTACTGAAGCAAAGACGACATGGAGAACATGAAGAGGTGGTGGTGGCAGTGCCAAAAGTCAGGACAGAGACTGCAGTCCTTCTGTGTGTGCCAGACCAGGAGAAGTGTTCTCCACAGGGGGCTGGAGAACATTTGAGCCATGAATTTCAGGCTCCAAATTGTGCAAATTCCCAAGTTTGACACCAAGAAACCCCACCTGCAACTCAAAGAAACATAGGAATGGGCTGCTCTTCAGACAGTAGCACCTTCACACATCCAGGCATCTCCTTCCTCCCATGACTGAGGGACGGACCACTTTGAAAAATCAGGGACTCTCCAGGGTCAGGTGTCAATGTGAACTTCAGCTGCCACACTGAACTTGAGGGTAAGGATCAGTTCAACACAGTCAAACACAGTCTGTCCTGCCAGGCCTGGGGAAGGCAGCTGGGCCAGGCTCTCCTGCCTTCAGCCTGGCAGGCACTGCAGCCTCATGGCAATTCAATGGCTTTTGTGTTGTAGCAGCCTGGAGGAAGATTTCTCTGAATATCTTCCAGGTTCTTAATATCCGCCAGGATCTCATCAATGTTGCTTTCCAGCGTCCGCACCCGGGCCTTCTGCAGTGTGGCTGTCTGCTCTAGCTCCAACATCTCATCCTTCAGCTGGCTGCTTCTTGTTTTGGCTTTGCTAAAATTCATCTCGAGCTGCTTCAGGCCATCCTCATCCACAGCACCAGGCTGGTCTGTTGCACAGGAGGAAAACAAGGAAGAGGGAACAATGGATGGAGGCTTAGGACTAGATCTTTCTAGATACTTCATTTCCATTCTGCTACCCAGCCCATTTACAGGCATTATATTATCTTGCTTCCTGCGAAACTCCCAATACCCCTGCCTAGACCCCAGCAGGAACCCGCCTCCATCCATGCCTTACTGCAGTGTCACAAAACCTACTCATTAGATGCAGCAGATCTTCCAGGGCACTCAACGTCTCCTGCACGACCACCCCTGCCCGGCCAGCTTTGGCATGGACCCTCTGAGCTTCCTGAGCTGTCTGGAGAAGGCAAGGCAGCACATGTAAGATGATGTCTATCCCAGAAGTCAAGGGGGAAGAGGGCAAGGTGGGGAGATGGGGACCCACCTCCTGTATCGCAGCAGCATCCGCCTCAACCTCCAAGTGCTTCCTCTCAAATTCGCCACCCACTTCCTTGGCCTCACGCCGCAGAGTGGCCACTGCCTTCTCCAGGGCAAGGACACCATCAGCTGTCTTGTTGGCTTCCACCTTCAGCCGTGTAATCTCCTAGGGAAGGCAAGGACACTTTCAGAGGAGCAAAGCATGGCTGAAATCAGCCTGGGTGCACCAGGGCATGGAGCTGGTGGAAACAGCTTCCTTCTACAGACACTCAAAATTATCACAGGCTCTCCTGTGTCCTTCATATTCTCGCACCACTGAGTTGCTCCAGAGAGTTGTTTCTGTGGCCACAGCTCAACCACTGCACACATCAGCAAATCCCTGGGGAATTACAACATACACCTGAGAGTTGAACCCACCAACACCAACTCTGGGAGCTCTATAGTCTGTCAGTGACTCAGACTGTGGAAAAATCCCCTTGATCACTGAAAAGTAGCCACAATGAGATGCCACAGAGTTCCTCAAGAGACAAATGTGCCTGTAGACATCCACACACCCCCAGTCATCTACTGCCAACTCTGGTATCTGCAGGATCCGCTGTAGCCAAATGCCAGCCCAAGTCAGCACATCAGGTCCACCATAAAGTTGGCAACTATCTCCTCTTCTTCCAGGATTCTCCCTTCCAAACCCTTCTTTGCTAGCAACAGCACCAGAGCCTGTCCTCACCTGCTGGATCCCCATGGTGATCTCTTTTGCTTCCCCTGCTGCGCTTCTGGCCACCTTGGATTCAGAAGCAGCACTGGCCAGGATTGATTCAGCTCGGTCTGTCTTCTCCCTGGC
>JBCJKH010023955.1:0-12899 GCA_039877255.1 Loriculus beryllinus | reverse complement strand
AGATAACCGGCAAGTGAGTTATAAAAACAAGCCCTGAGGGAATATATTTTCTGCAAAAGTAATGAAATGAAGAGGTTACTCCTCACAGGAAGGGAGGAATGACAAAAGACAGCGGGTTTTCATAGCACATCACAATAAAATAGATGTTAGCATTCCTCTTGGCCAGCTCTATGTCCCTTAACCTTATTTTTCCTCATCATGCTTTCTCGCTCTCCTTCTGTGACTATTCTGTAATAGCAGGACAACAACTTTCTTCTTCTCCAGGGTATACAAGTAATTTATACTGCTGGGAGGAAACTGCTTCTACTCAACAGCTAAAATTCCAGTGACATTTCTAATCTGTAAAATATTGGGACATAACTTTTACAACCATGGAGTGCCATGGGCAATTTAACAACTTATTTACTATCCCTTTGAGCTAAATGTGTGAAACTTTTAGATGTGTAATGAACAATGTACTAAGGACCCTCAGATGACAGTTTGTTTCAACGAATTGCATTTATATCAATTATATGCTAGTGTGCAAAGGACAGTTTAGTGCTCCCTATACTGCTTGTCAGAAAGTAGCACTCTCCAACAGCTCAGACAATGCAAAACCTGTTTGAGTTCGCACAAAACAATTTAGTATTGTCTGTGAGGACCTCAGTACTCATGGTCTTCGTATGCAACATCTGTTTCTCTCTTCTGAAGCCATTTCACTTAGTTTGGATGGATAAGACTTGTTCTTTCTTGAAACAAAATGATGCCAAAGCTGGGACCAGAAATTAATACAGCAGATCTGTGTTAGCTTAGAAATACTGACCAAAGCCCTGCCGAGTAGCAGAGCTGCTTAAATAAGATGGTAAAGTATCAGTATTGTCCTTGCATCCAAGCTGGTGCTTAAAGTGACATACTGCGGGTTACAGATGAAAAGGTTTTCTTGGAAAGATGCAGACCGTAACTCTTGGAAGGAGATTTTCTGTGCAGATTTTACCAGCTTCACCCAAATACAAAAACAAGGAATCATTATTGGAAAACATTACGAGATTTTATAACTTGTCGTTTGCTCTCCTGCTTTAAGCATAATGCTGGGAGATATTATTATTTAGCTGGTCACATGGAAACTAATATTTGGATTATGATCTTTGCTTTCTTTAGGATGTGCAGGGAGGTGGTCTTTGTAACTGTTTGACTAAGACAGTAAGATTTTCTCATTTGTGTTTGCACAGCTTCTAGCAAAACACTGTAACCATAACATTGATTGTAAAAGTAAATCTAATAGAAGACAAAAGCTGTGTGTCCTTGGAAATACAGAGACAAGTTGAATAAAATACTGTTTTGTAGGTAAAAATGCTCACTTTAGAGAAGTGAATTCTTTTCACCTTCTGGAAAACTATTCTGCCCATAAGTACACTGCATCTTTCTTAAACATCTGAAGAATGTCTTTTAGGGATAGGCTAAAATTGTAGAATGGAGAAATACAAATAGCATAATTATGGCTTTATTTTGGTCTGCTCATGAAATTGAAGGACTTAGCTCTATGGGGCAGCTGTTACTCAGGGAGGTGGCTCGAGGTTAGAAGGTTATTCTCTTGCCTACAAATAGGATCCCTGGACTAAAATGGAGAAAGCTTCAATTAGTAACAAACTGATGTTTCAGCTTGGTCTCTTAAAAATGAGTTTATGTCATCGTCTCATTCCCTTCCCCACAATACCTTTTGAATCCATTTGTCAAATACAGTGCAATTTGATAAAGATTTAGAGTTCTTAGAGCTATTTTGTTCCTTCATGTGTTGAGACAATAGGCAGCTGGCTGAAGGGGGAGAACATATTTGTTTTCCACTGAGTGAAAGACTGTACTGGGGCTTGGATTAGAAAAGGGTGAAACATTATGAAGATGCCTATTAAAAGGGGAACTTCTATCACAGGTCACCCTAGAGACTATACATGTGAAGGATCCATCACTAAGAAAACAGATTAACTTTGTTATAATGTTTACTGTAGTGCAGATGCAAGAGTACGGGTAAGAAGTCTATGTGAAGTATGTAATAGTGTGTATACAGAGATGAGTGTACTTTGTTATGGTCTAATCTACCTGTCCTTTGGGATGACAGAGGCAGCTCCAGAGCAAAAGTGAGCTAACCATACTGATTCAGAGGTTTGAGCTGACATCTGCCTTCCAGCAGGTTTTTATTATCTCAGAGAATGAGATCCTTATGTTTGAACTACATAGGCAGAGAAAGTGAATGCCCAGAAAAAAATACCAACAGATAACTGCGATCAAAGTTTTCTCCATGTCAGTGTAGTAGCGTGCTTTAACCACAGGTTACTACTACCTTACTGGCTTCCATGAGTCTGAGCTTTTATCCTGTTGTATGAAAAGGCTGACGCTTAAATGAAGAATGATGTGAGTATTTGAAACAGTGAACACTGACTGTTTTTTTTGCTGTAGAAATTTCTGGTTTCTAATAAAAGGAAGGTTTTGTCTGAAAAAACTCTTGTTGTCAAGCAAGAATCCCCCTATCCCTCTTCCTCCTCTCCCTTCTGAAGATCTCCAAAACAATCTCTGTCTTGTGTGCTACTTTGCTCACTCACCTTTTCTTTCCTCTGGTTTCCCCAAAGTCTTAATTTTCCTGGAACTAACTTTCCTCAGAGGAAACAGCAGGCAGCAGCTAACTCTATGCTTATCTCATGTGTTCTGTTTCTTATGGAGCCATTCCCGCCTACCACTGTCTTGAGCTTCTTGTGTCTCAAGTGGCCTTGTGGAACATTTTCACCAGGTAAACCCTATATATCTATTCCATATTATTTTTCAGTGACAACTCTGCTCCAAAACCTACAATGACACAAGTACAGGGAAAGAATCTGAGCGGCTAACCCCCTAATTGCATGATACTGTACTTACGACCTCACACATCTGTAGTGATACTGCAGTGTGCTGGGAGCAGAGAGTGAGATCAGGAGCAGCCAGGAAACACCTCTTCCCTCTGGGTGACTGGCTGAAGGACCAGCAGAAGAAGCTACTAGATTGGGTTTGAACCTAGAACTTGGACTCCTAGATCTATTCTTACCTCCCCAAAAGCCTAAGTTTTATTCTGCTCAATTTTCTTTATAAGAACACGTTTCACCTATGCCAGCAACATAGCTTTGATGTGCACACAACTTGTGTAATGGCATAAAATCTCCAGTAAAAAGAGCTGAGCCTGCTCTGTCAAATTCAGAAGCTTTGATCCTTGAACAAGGCATTCAGAACTGGATGCCAGAAGTTAAACATCTAAAATAAATATGTGACTAGCTCATTAAAAGTGCAGAGCACCTTTTAGTGCTGTTGAGATGTGAAAATCAAACACAAAAGCCAATCAGAACACTTGCCACTAGGCAGGAAAAAGAAAAAAAAAATCCACAAAAGAAAACCCTGCCAAAACACAACCCACCCCCCCCACCCCCCCAATTTATACAGATCATCAGACTATAACTTTGAAAAATATATTCACTTTTATCACTGAAATCTAAACTACAGAAGGCCGTTAACATAGTAAACCAACAAACAAGAAATAATACACAGGCTCACAGATAAATGGCATTCATTTACATCTGATAAGGATCTTATCCGTACTATTGAAAGAGATTATGGATTTTAAAATTTGCTTTACCTACCAGGCATGCAGAAAAACCTAGGTGTTAATGGAAGAAAATGTGAAGGTTTCTGAATTCTTTTTTTCTCCTCTTCAAACTCTCAAGGCAGTTCTTACTAAAAAAAATCCCAAACAACTCAAATCACCCTGTAGCTCAGGAATAGGGGTTTCTTGAGACTATCCCTAAGGGGATAGTGCCATGCATATTTTAATGGCAGATTCCTCACAAGGGGATATGTGAGTATCTACACTCCCTTTAGCAAAGAGAAGACTGAAAAGGTATGAGAGCTGACAGAATACAACAGGACCCTTTGCACAGGATTATCTCAAAGTTTGTTATAAATTTAAAACAATCTTCTCTTTCAGGGGTTTATCAAGGGTTTTGCTGTTGCTGCTTTCCATTATGCATAGGGTTAATATGATTTTTTGTCAGTGTCAAAAATGAATAGATTTACAGGTGCTCTGAAACCTACCAAACCTGAAGGTGCCATTCATAATGAGAAGCAGAGTGTCCTGAGGTTGGCATGAGATATTTGGAAAAAGAATAAGAATTCTTGACATAGCTCACAAAAGATTGAAAGAACAAAAACAGAAGAAGAAAATCATGCCTTGTGTGTGGAGGTAAGATACATCTCACCTCTTTTCAGCTACCTGAGGGCTAGGCATCAAGTCTAAGTCAGTTGTGTCAGTACTCTGTAGTTTATGAAGAAGCAGGCACCTACAAAGGACAATTCATCTTCTCTAAGAACAGATGTATATGAGGGATGAAGAGGAAGTCTGTCTTTCATCAGAGACTACTGGCGGAGCCCAGATGACGAGATGAGGCCAGATGCATAACCTTTAGACAGCTGACATTAAAGGAGATGAATCTGTGACTTTATCAGAAAATGAGATGTGATTTCAGTTCTGTGTGACCTGACACAACAAACGGCTGTGTGAAGAATATGCACCATGGACTTATTTATTTATTTTTTTAATCAAGCTGTTTTGTCTCCTTCTAATGAGAAAACTGCATAAATACTTGATATTTATATTTGATACTCACTGGACTGCCTTTGCATGATTCTTCCATTAGTTTGGGGCAGTGCCTTTCCAGAGAGCATAACTGGGACGTGTCTAGAGAAAAGTCCTTAGAAAGGGTGAGAAAAGAGAGTACCATGAAAGGAGACAAGCTTGCAATTAAAGAACATTGCACTAAATAGGCGCTACTTTAAGGATCAGAACTGCCAGCCTTTAAAAGTATTGCAGAACACAGAAATACATGTAACAGGGGTTTACTACTGCTTCATGCAGTTACAGGAACGGCTAATTTGGATCAAGGTTCTCGCTGACCCCAGAAGAGTTAATGCCACAAATAAAATGCCAAACACTGAAGGGCTTTCTACCATAAGCCTCATCCAGCTTCAAAGCTAGATTTAAGAAAGACTTAAGGTACCTGGAGAACCATAGGAGCACCCTGAATTACATAAAACTCTCTTTGTTCATAGAGTTTAAAGATTCTCATATGCAGGCCATTCACACCCAAACCACCCAAACCTCACAACTTAGTGCTTCTTCACAAGACAAAGCATCATCCTGCAGCTATGCATACCCTTCCACCAATCTCCACTGAAAGGCTTACTTCTCAAAGTGAATTTGACACACACAGGCAAAACTCACTCCATCACCCAGGACAGCTGTGTTAGCCCTGGTAACAATAACACCTCCTGTTGGCTTCCTATGTAAATAGGGGTGGCCAGCCTTTGAATCTTGAGTTGTTCACATTGGGTCTCCATAATGTATTTGCAACACCCTACGAGAAACAGGATCTCCCTGATAATGATAGTACTGCTAGATAAAATAAAAATACATAAGCAAATGAACCAGATAGTGGTTTTTTCAAAATCATTCCCTTCCAATCAGCTTTTTTGAGGTTTGTCTTTAACTTTTATATTTAAAGGTAACTGGTTTGGTGAATAGGCAAAGTTGAAGCCATGCTCAGTCTTCTGAGCCACAATGGTAGACACCTATTACTATGGCTTTGGACTGCCAAGAACTAGAAGGTAACTGCAGTCCTCAGTAGACTAATAGACCTCTTTGAATGCAGCTCTGACCTCCAACTTCTATACAGTAGTAGTAAATGAACCACCTCGAACATAACATTTTTTAAGGTACTTCCCCCCAAATATTCTCTTGGAAAACTTAATTTCTGCTGAATTAATATCAGATTTCCACTTCAGGAGCTCTAGATGTCTAAAAGCTAAGCATGTTTGCATTTAACTTGCAGACAATGAAACTTTTTACTGGGCCTAGCCTTTTCCCTATAAATCTTATTAGTAAAGGAGGGGAACTCACTTGTCACTATCTAAACCATCTATAGCTACTTATGGGTAAACCCGAGGCAGGTGTGATGTAGTTTTGGGTTTCCTCCTATAGGCCTGCAGCCATATGATTCTTTGCAGACAACAAACAGGAAATTTATAGCCATACAATTATTGAATAAGTTATGATGAGTCCTGGGGAAATCTGTATGTAAAGGAATTCCTTCAGAAAGAGACAATCCTCTCTGGTTTTCATGCTAGTCTTCTGTACTGATAATCTAAGCAAATATATCTACAGAAAATTCCTGCCTATTAACTTACTTGGGAGCACTCTCCTCTTCCTGTCTTCAGTGGAAAAGAACCTCAAAGCTGCATTAAACCCATCTGTTCACATTTATCTGCCTGACAAAGTAGATTTAATTTCTACAGAATATTTCCCATCAAACATGTTTAGTCCAATTGTAGATAACTTAAATAGCTACAATCAGATAACATAATAAACTTATTTAATTCTATTTTTTTCTCCAGCTGTGGCAGCCAAAGCTATTTGGTTCAAAGGACATGGACTGTGAATTCATGAGACAATAAGTCTATTTATAACACTTCTAATACGTTATCAAAAATGCCACAATCATACTAAGTAAAACACTGATATCAGTGTTCCTGGTTTACTCGCTGTGCCAGTCGCCTTGCTAGTTTAAGCTTGTTCCAAAAAAATGTGACTGGCTAATTTCATACCAGGAGGTCAGCTATCATCTCTCCTCCTGCTACTGCAATCAAAGTGGAATTAGCTGTTGTATGTTCCTGCCTGAGCCTGTGTGTCCTGCATATCACTGGGGCACCTACCTGCATTGGAGGACTCAGCCAGAGTCAGGACATTACTGTGGCAGCTCTCTCACAGAGGGATAGTGAATTTAGTTGAAGACTGCTAATGGACAGTTTTGGCCTTTTCTTACAAATCCACAGAATAAAAAGGGAAATTATTCCATGATTCTATGATGGTGATTCTGTTATGGTTTGAGGTGTTTAGGTTTTGGCTTCTTCGGGTTGTTCAGGGATTTTTTTGTTTGTGTGTGGTGGGTTTTTTTAATTTATAAATGTGCCCAAATATGTATTATGAAAAATAGCTCTCAGAAAATTTTCTTCTAACATTCTGCAAATGAAAATAAAAAAAAATTTATTTTAGAGTAAATAACTTTTGAGCTAGAAATTCAGGTTTTAAGTAAAACAGAAGTGAAAAATTAGCATGGCATACAAAATACATCTGATATTTTCAGAACATTTTCACTGTCCTAAATTGTGTTTATTTATTCGTCCTAAAAAAAGTTAAGATATTTAATTTTTTTATCCCATTCTGTGAAACAGACTCTTTGATTTATCTTTTTTTGGAAAGTGCAAATCTTACAGTTTGAGGAAAACATCTCCCTCAGGATACTGCTCTCCATCGGCTTTAAAGGCCTGTCAAGAGTTTTTCTGTAGTTCTGATTTATTGAAGCCATGCCAAAGGTGGACAGCACAACTCTGTGCTTACTTGACCAATTCAAAGGGGGTGTTTATGGGCAGACACTGTGGCCTAAAGGATGTTATCGCTTTCCCACCCCCTGCCAGGAGGGAATCTGACACTTCTTACTTTGCTAATGTTTTCTTCTCCCTTGCCCCTGGCTGTGGCTAAGTGATTGTTTATGGCAGATACTTTAAATCATTGTCACCTCCTGGGCCTTTGAGTACTGCAGACACTTAATCTGGTTTTGCATCAAGGAAACTCTTCTATCAGTACAAAACAAGGGCAAATGTTTATCTGGTGAGATGATAGTCAAAGTGTCTCCTCTAATATTTAAAAACAAACAGCAATACCTTTGCTCTGTTGCTACAAACACGGGCTAGCTAATCAGTGTATTTGACACTCTCCAGTGCACGGTGCAGGTTTCCTTGGATAGTTATTTGTTATTTGCTTCTAAAACATCAGAAATACACAGGGAACTTGGAAGATGATAGAATACCCGAATAAGCTTCACAAAACATGGCTGTGTTTATTGCCTCAGCGCTTAATTCCTAGTTTAAAAGACAGTGATGCCATCCTCACTGCAAGGAGAGCTTTGCCCTGATGACCCTTCAGAAGTGATTTCAGGCACAGCCAGCTCAGCTGCGCTGAGCAGAAGAAGGTGTTAGGGACACCACGAAGGCCATGACCTCTCTGCCCAACTTGGAAAAGCAAAGTTTGTTGTTGCTCCCCGGGGAAAGATAGGGATATGGGGGCTGAGATTATCGATTAGCAGAGAAAACATCCTCTCCCTGAACAACCAGTGACTGCAGCTATGGCCCTCCCAGCAGCCTGTGAGGTAGCACTCTACAGGAGTGTCTTCTACTGTTTCTTGTTTCCTTTGGTTGTGCCTCTCACACTCTCAGTTCTCATCCTCAGATTAGCTTTTTTTAAGGGGTTGAAAGACCTTCAGCAGGCTCAGTCAACTGCCATAGCAATCCTCACTGCTCACCAAGGGCTTCTACTAGTTGTCAAGTGGTTTGTTGGCAGAGGAGAGTTCAAAGGAACCAATTGAAGGATACCCATCAGTCGACTGGTAATAATTACAAAGCTCCTCTTACACACTGAGGCCAGTGGTATATTCTGGAAAGCTTCTATTTGAAGAGGAGTCTGAAAACAAAAGTCTCACCTACTGAAAGTGCTCAAGTGGGTGTTGAATAGGTGCTGAATGGAAATTGGCTCCATTTCCAAGTTTAAGAGTTTTAGATCACTTATTTCTAAGTAAATGAGAAAAACACTGTCAAATATTTCTAGATAAAACCTTCAAATGAGAGTTTGATTTAGACTCCACATGGAATTTCATATATGGGATGAAAGTTTAATAATTTGCTCTATAAGGAGCTAGTGTTAGCGTAGGAGTTGATGTATAGCCTTAAATTTTGGTCCAAATTAATTTCCACACGGCTCTGGCAGTGACCAGAGCTATTTGAAGCCTTTTGCTGAAGAGCTGAATGCAGGGAGAAGGGGAGAATAGGAGACAGTGTTTAGGAAAGAAATAAGCTTTCATGGATATTCACATTCTTCAAATGGAAGCTTGTTGTCCAAAAACACTAATCTCAACAGAAATGTAATGAGTTTACATTTCTGGTTAACCATACAACACAGCTGTTACTTCACTGTTCAATGTATTGCAAGCTTAGTGTATGAAATCACTCTGACATTCAAACTAATCCAAAACATGGTAGCAGGAGTGAACACAATTAAATAATGAAATCCTGGTTGCAGCTTTGAAAAGCTCCTACTGTTGTACTACATTGAAAATGTCCAGAGTTGTCAGCACAGCCAGCTCAAGGCTGCCTCACAGCATGGGTGCCTAGGAAATGTTTTAAGCAGCTAAAGAGGCTGAAGTTGCAGTTCAAGCCAGAGACACAGTAGTTGTTTTGTCCTTTCTACTGTGTTACCCCTTTTACAGTAATTGCCTGACAATGAAAGTAGCGGGGAGCATTTTTGCACAGGAGCATTTTTGTTGCCTTTGCCCCTGTGAGCATGGATTAAATGAAAATCTTTCTGTGCATTTAAGGGCAGTTAAAAGGTAGCATTGTTTTCTGGCTCGGGCTATCAGTGACGAGACATGGACTGTAATGATATAATGATGTTTACAGTTTGAACTTTCCAAGAGCAAGTCTGGCCCTTTCCTTATTCTCTTGGTTTTGCATTTAATAAGCTGTCCATATTGAATGTATTACCTTTGCACTCAAGTCTTTCAGTCCAAGTATTCCCACTGTGGTAGCTACATCTCCGACACCTAAGTCTGCAGTTTAAACCTGAAAAGACATTTAATCACCCAGCTCCAAAACTTTGTGAATCTGACTTCAGCAGTCACATTTTCTCCCTTTCAGCTGGTATATTCCCAGCCAGATTTCATTCTCCCTGCTTTGCCCAAAGTGCCTAAGCAATATTATTATGGTTTATGAATAAACAGCCTTGCTGCATCCCTGACACAGCCACACTTCCGTCTTTCTCTTGCCCTATTTTTGTTTACATTTTTTATTTCTACCTAATCTGATATTTTTTTACCCAACCTTGCCTTCTCTTTCTACTTGTTGAAAATCCTATATAGTCCATTCCATTTTCTCTTGCTTTGCTTCCCTTTCCCTTCAAGGACCTCAGGATATGAATAACTTCCTTAAAGTGGATTACTTATATTTACCCCTTTACCTCAGCAATTTCAGATAGAATCATTAATATGAAGTTATTTTTCTGATATCTCTTCATTGACACTCTAGTGCCAGTTTGGACTTTAAAGTTTCTACAGACATATCAGTAGTAATTCTTGGTATCTCTTCTGATAGCTTTTCTCCACAACTCCTGGAAGCTTCGTTTATGCATGTTCACATTCTTGAAGTAATTTGAGTTGTATTTGTCTTTGTCTCCCACGCTTCCATCCTTCCAATAATTCCTATCATCTCCTTCTTCAAAATAGTCAAATTTCTCTCCTTTTTCAAACTTTTATTGTACTGCTGTAAGTCAGCCCCACACCTGTGTTATCTCTTGCTTTAATTAATCTAGCCTTTAGCTTTTCAGCTTTTTCTGAAGTTGCAGCTATTACATCTGTCTATACCCTGCTCTCAGTGACTCCTGGGGGCTCAAAATATCTTTCACTATTGGAATGTCAGTTACTGACAGTTTTGTTTTTGTTTTTGTTTTTTTTTTTTTTTTAAAGAATGTCCTGATACTAGTTTTTTTAAGCTTTCCTTCCTTGTAGGTTTTTCCCTGTGGGTATTAAAAGCATATGCAAAAGGCTGATTCCAGACTGAGAAGATATGATGCTACATGTTCTTTTGCTGAATAGCCTAGAGTTATGTAGGACTTGAAACATCCTGAGTCAAATACTAAATACCTGAAACAGAATAGGAGATTTAGAAGATTATTTTTTTACTACCAACTTTAGTTTAAGAATATTGTTTCATAAAACCTTCAGGCTATGACTCCTTAATGTTGATCTCTCCTATGAAATTTGGTCTACTCTTCAAAATGTTTGAGTGCTCAAAATAGCAAGAACTTAAGTTCTGGCTATTCATACTGTTAGATTACCATCTTTTTTCTCTTCCTCTATTTAATCTCCCTGTATATGTTAGATAGAGAGGATTCTTGGCCTATATTTCAGATTACCCTAACCACTGAGTTATAAGGAACCATTTGCTCCAGAGGTGTCAAAATTAATAGTTAACACTTATGATCTTATGAATTTTTTGTTAAATTTGGCCATATTAAACTGACCAAAGTAGCAAACATGAATTTAAATTCTGCTTCCAGCATGACAAAAGCTATGAACAAAGCCTGAAGCTCTCTCATTAAGAAGAAAGATATAGAAATATGTGTCTTCGTTGGAACTTGGTCTCTAATGTGGTCAATATTTGAGATCTTTAATTACCCCAGCAAGGCAGTTCTGCTGCATTTAAACTTTTATTTGAAAATGAATTGTGATGAGTAGGAGGAAAAGGTTATCCTTTTAGTTGTACCTTCTAGCTTGATGAGCATTTATTTTCCACTGACTGTAGTCACTTGTTGAAAGATTTTAATACACAATGAATACTATGGAAAGGAACATCAGCTATGCATCTCTGGAAGCACCATTTATGCTGTCTTAGATCATAAACCAAAATGAGCTGTTGATCTCACCAGTTCTCATTTGTTTGTAGCATAAAACCACCACGTGGTTTGGCACAGAAAAAATTCCCTGCCCAGGGAAAGTTCTGGTTTGTAAAGGGTGTAGCAGGTTTAGTATATAGCTAAACACAAGGAATACACCAAGACCAGTGTTGTTTAAGCACTGAACTATTTTGCACATGGAAAGAATATGTTATTTGTGTTTTCTACCATAAGCTACCTTCATGCTTTGATTATTTTTTCCTTCTCTTTTCATTCTGTAACCCTTTCTAATGAAAGGTTTTGTATTCCCAACCAGTATTGTGGAAACGGTCTAGTCAGAGTATCTATGAGTTTCTTGTCTAGATGTTTGCATCATTTACTAATAAACACAGCTGAGACTGTTTTAGCTGATCATATCAAATTGAACCTTTATTTCTCAGCAAACAAACCTGACCTGAAAGACAATAACACCTTGGTCTATCGCATGGCCTCTCATTATTTTCTGAAATTATTGCTAAATGAATAGGTTGTTGAAAAAGGTTGTTTGTGCACATGAAACTGGACCCTGCCATTAATTATTGCATGCTAATTAACTCTTCAGTATTGGAAGTCAACATACAATTACATTTTCTATGTCAGTGTTCAAATTTTGAGGAGGAAGTGTTCAATTAGCATTGCCAAATGAAAATGTAGACATTCACGAAATAGAAGGAACCTTTTGTTGACTCAGAGTCAAGCGGTGTCAAAGGCACAGCAGGAAATTGCCATTAGCCAATCTGGACTTTCTCAACATCCAGCTCTACATCCCATAATCATCAGCTTCTGAAGGAGAGCAATTTAGGTAGCAAGTCAATCACATCTGTAACTTTGGTCAACCCATCTGTGGCATGCATCCACAGATGGGATGAAGATTGCTTGCACATTCCAGCTCCTGGATCTAGTGCTTGACTCTTTTCTTTATCAGATGTACTAAACACCACTGGGAGACTGTTGTTATTTTGGAGGCAAGAGATTAATGATTTATCTTTAAAGCTGCAACAGCTGTTTCATTTTATGAAGCCTATTTTTGCAAATATTCATGGCTGTGTTTGGTAATTGATATTTATTGTTATGCTCAGGAGATTAAAAGTTTGGAAATCGGGATTAATATTCAAATGGAAAACTAAGTCATATGGAATGTTTTTAAGCAAACTCAGAAAGATGTGCTGAATATGAGCCCACATATCACTTCCAAAAAAGGTAGTAGTGAAACCATGTGTTATGTTCATCCCATTTTTCCACCCCACAAGTATGCACAGTTTAAAGCAATTGATGGAACAAAAATATTAGCTACACACTGGACTTGTTTTAATCT
>JBCJKH010023953.1:0-16862 GCA_039877255.1 Loriculus beryllinus | reverse complement strand
GCCCCATCCCTGGCAGTGTTCAAGGCCAAGTTGGACACAGGGGCTTGGAGCAAGCTGCTCCAGTGGAAGGGGTCCCTCCTCGTGGCAGGGGTTGGAGCTGGATGAGCTTTAAGGCCACTTCCAACACAAACCAGGCTGGGGTTCTGTGATATCTGTGTCTTTGACCCTCCCCTACAATTATTTCACTCTATGAAATCTACTCACCATGGATTTATAAACAGGTTACAAGCTGGCATTTCTACAAGAGGCATGTTATGATACAAGAAGTCTTGACCACTAGCTGGTAATTTTGACAACAAATCCTAGAAGAAAAATGTCAGCTATTTGGCTGGAAACCTTACAATTATAAACTAATACCTGCAATATGCCTAAGTCATATAAAACAAGCAATTGTTTTCTCATTTGGAGTTAAGTCCTTAGTCTCCTCCAGCTACCAAACAAAGTTTTAATCCAGAACTAGACCATTAACAGAATCATATGAAAAGTACAATTGTTTCTGCTTATTTTACTCAGCAGACCACTAACAGTCCTGAATACTGCAATTTGTATTTCTTTACAAGGAGGTAGGAAGTATAACATGGAGCAACTAACTTTAATACTAAATGGGAAGGGAACAGCAGCTGTAGAAGTCTGGTTTCAGAATTGTTCAGCAGGAAACTATGCAGCTGCTTTTAAAACCAGTAATGGCATCATTTGTATATAATTGCTTTTGTGGGAGAATTAGGAATAGGTAGAAAATTGAGTAGCTTCACGCAAGGAGTTTTCACTTTACAGGGGTTCAGACTCCTGATCAGAGTTTTAAGCAAATGAAGGCTTAGGTCTCAAGTCTTTCTTTCAAATGGAGCTGCAGTGCTTTAGGCTTTTTAAAATGTAAAAATCAGGTCCTCTTAAAATCAGATATATTCCAGAGCTCAGAAAAAATGATGAAGCTCCAGCTATGCAACTGGCAGTAACTTTCATTTAGTTCAGAAGACCTGGATAGCTGAAAAGCATCTCTAGTTTCCCATTTCCTAGTTTCTACACAAGCAAGCCTTCTTTCCCTTCTAACCTTCTTCTCTCATTGACTTTATAATATTCAAGTCTTTTTTCTGAAGCGATTAATTGTGAGGTAATGAGAGTTACAGTAATAGCCAATGCTCACCAAGTATAGTATTCAAATACCTCTGGTACCTGAGGTCTTCAAATGCAGACCTGTCTTCCAAGCCTGACAAAAACACCAGATCCTATCAAAGTTCTCTCCCTCAAAACTCATTCCCTCCTTTATTTTATGATGAAATAATCTTATAGACTACATAACACACTGAAACCACGCACTGATCGTTTAGGGATCCATTCTCACTCAGAAAGCCAGAGTGAATTATGAACTATTTTGCTTCCATTTTTTAATACAAACAGAGCAGAAGTTGTGCACATCAGCCAAATCTGGCCCACATATAAAATGAAACTGAAGTCAGAAGTTGGTTTTTGGCTACTCTGGGGTTGTTGGACGGTTTTGTTTAAAGGTCATATAGACTCCAATTCCTTTTGGCGTTTTACAATTTCTCAATAGTTGTATTAAGCTTCTGCTTTAAACATTACCTTTATTTTCCAGGGGCTTTCAATTAGACACCCAAAAAGTTTATTTTCTACACTCTTGCAGCCAGTCAGTCTTGGGGCCTTATGATTTTCACTCTGTGAAATCAGAAGGCCTATGTTGATGGAAATCACACTTGTTCTTACCAGCTGTTAGTATGGTTTTAGCACTCTGCACTATGCTGGAAGATCTCACAATTCTTGAAATGCCTGCAAATAGAAAAGCACACAGATGTTACCCATCTTCAGAGGTTTGTAGGGATTTTTTTATCCTCCAACATATGCAAATAAAGTTAAAACATTTTTCAACTTATACAATAAATCCAGCCTGAAAGGAAAACATACACTTAAACTGTTCTGCTTTGTCATACTAATCAAAAATAAATATTCTTTAAGCTTTTTTAATTATAACATACAGAAAAAGCCCTAAATCAATATTAAACCAGATAACCTGTAGGAATTAATCAAATTAATTTATTTAGTGTTCCCACTATTTCTCTACCAAAATGCTTAGTCACAAGGCATCCAAAATTGTTTCATCTAACTGCTGGAATATTGACTTTCTAGAGCAGAACCAATTCTACTCATTGTTTACTTCAGTGTGAAATTGGCATTTTGCACTTCTCTGATCAAGCAGAGATGCCTGTATTGTGTAATGCTTGTCTGGCTGGTTTCAGTTATCAGCTTTGGAGATAAGGCTGGTTTAGCACTTTGCACTATGGCATATACAGTTCTCATTGTCCAGCAGTTCTTAAGCATTAATGGAATAGTACATAAAACAGCAAAACTTTTTGAAAAGTATTAGGTTTTATCTATTCAAATACACCTGTAAAGCAGACTGCCACGTGCAGAACAAAACTGTGACAAAAACTGTACATTACTACAGACTTAGAAATGTAAAATGCAGGCAGCCCCAGAGTTAGCCTTCCAAACTGAAAGTTATTCTGCATTAACCAGAATGTAGACTATAATTTCAAATATCAATTCCTTCAAATCTACTACTATAATGAAGAATAAAACTCCAGAAAATCCATTAACAAAAGGAACACAACATTCCACCAAAAAATAATTTGGGAAGGGAAGGAAACAAATCATGTTGAGCTAGTAAAATACCTAGAGATAATGCAATTCAGCTTGAGTAATCAACTTTGCCTTGTAGGATTACCAAATGGCTTGTCCTTTCTTGAATTAGGAAAATCTTTTGGACATAAAAGTCAAAGAGGGGTTTTGATTTTTTCTCTTAGGAGTATAATCTGCATGGATACAGTCACAGCCATGCCTGCAATACCCCACCAAAACACAGCTGCAAGGAGAGTTCTCTCAGGATGGACAACTCGGAGCTCTAAAAGTATCTGCAGCTCACATCACTGCAACTCCTGCTCCCAGGTTCAGCTACTGTCACGTTACTGCTGCAGTCCAGCTATAGCAGCACAGAAGCTGACACAGACTAACATGAGAGAAGGTGGACACCTTGATGTCAAGGTGCAACTCATCCTATACTCTCAGTGGAGCACTAAAATGCTCAGGAGCTCCCTCAGGAATTGACTGGTGTCAAGTGGTTCTCCAGCACCCAGGGAATTTTTCCTGTGCCCAAGGAGCCTGCAAAATTGTCCACCTGGAACTAAGATGTGTCAAAATCTTTAAGGACATAAAGGACTCTTCAAGTAGTGAATGTTTCCATTTTTTCTTCAGTATAATAAAACACTGATGTTTGCAGCTTTAGCTTTAACTTGCTCATACAGCATAATCTTGCCTCGGAGAGACTGTGATGATGAGAAACTCCTCAATCTTTTCCTTCAAACCTTGAGCTCTCTTCCAGAGCTGGGCTAACCATGACGACTGGGAAACGGAATGTCAGCAAGCCAGAAAATGAATGTAGCATTGCAACTTATGACTGGTAGGATATATATATATAGCTTGGTATTTAGATGAAGTTATGCCAGCCAGTAAAATCCTACAGATGTAAACATCCCAAATAGAGCTGGATTGTTGCCATGGTTTAAGGAGGCCACACTAATACCCAAAGACTACTTCTTTCAGGACTAAACCAAAACATACCTTTCTGTATCAGTAGGAATGCTATTTGCTACTATTTCAGCAGAAAATATAGAATAGATCTGTAAATCTGTCATGCCTTAAAGGAGATTACAGGCACTGATCTAGACCTACCTTGGTGCACCACAAATCCACAGTCAGGGTCATGAGCAACTTGCAATAGAATTTCTTCCACATCTCTGTTTTTTCCAGGAGGGCCTACCAGAGAAGTTATCTTTTGTTGCAGAGTCCTTGGCAAAGACATCAATTGTACAAACTGACCTTCTGGACTTTTATCTATCTGAACATTAAGAAAAAATAAGACAGCAAAACCATCCAGTGTTAATAAAGCAAATTCACTTTCTCAAAAAGTCTTTTGACTATCTCTGACCTCTCATAAATATCTCACAGAAGATGATCCATTTCACTTCGAGGAGTCTCTGACAATGCTAATGAAAGCTTCCCAAGCACTGGGAAATGCAATATCCCAGTTCTGAACCTAAAAAGTTAACTCACTGCAAAGATGTTAAGTTTTATCCAGGGAAGACTAATGTACACATAAGATCTTGCTGCCTCTGCAAGCAACTTTTCATCGAACCAGTATCATTTCTGCTCTATCCAGTTTCCTTTGGAAATGTAAGTACACTACAATGAGAAAAACAAGGCTCCCAAAAGACCACTTAGCTCCACTTCTTCTGCCTGAATATAATCAAACTGCACACACACACTTCAAGTTTAGTTTGAAAAACATTTTCGCTGCTTTAAACTCAAACCACATCTGGTTTTTATAATGTGAAGGAAACATTCATTCCACATTTTCCAATCTAAGTCAGAAATACACTGACCCTGTTTGGAACACAAGGATACCAGCATGCATGCCTGTACACGTTTATACACAAGGTAAGCACAAATACTGAAAAATGCATAATGGAGCAGCTCTCTCCAAAACTGAAGGAAAACATGAAGAGCTCAATCCCTCCCACACAATGTTTTAGACAGTTCATGGAGACATCAGACAGGAGTCTAGCTGTCCTATACACTCCCTTTAGTCAATGAGGAGAAAATGATATCCAGATGAATCACCCACTGACTACAGAGGAAGCCGACAATGAGCAGGCTCTTAACATTATGTGGGAGGAATCCACGCCTGAACCAGAACTGTAAGAGCTAGTGTCTGCCTTCAATTGTTTCTGAGGAATCTTTCAAGAAAGAATTTTCTCTGTAACTCTGAGAATGTGTACTTGGAGAAGAGCTTTCTGTTCTGTATGAAACAGCACTCCTGATAGCAGTTATCCTATTCAGACTGGGGGATAACTGCCAACAATAAACCAAGGTGTGAGGAATAACGTATTAAAGCACTTTGTTCAAAATCAACAGTAAAATGATGGCATTTAAGCAACAGCTTCGATGACTACTATGGAATTATGGCCTGATTTATTATTCAACAGCTTATCAGTAGTATGCTACCAGGATTTGTTTAAAGGTAACACAACAGGAAGCATTAATCTAACTAGCCATTTCCTTTGACAAAGTATTACTGACTCTTTTCAAAAGTCATTTAAATACTTCTTCCACTGAACTGTTCAAAAACACATTGACAAGAAAACATGGAGGCAGCTGCAGTATAATAGATTCGCCTATGCTGTACTCCAAAGCACTGCAATAAAATTGTTCACTGTACTCAAGCTTGCTTCTATCTGAACTTCAGTTTCTAACAAAGACACATCCTAAAAGGAGACATCTGGGAGAGAATGACCAAGGTAACTTGAGGATAAAGAGATACCATGTCCATGAGACAACCCATGTTACCTGTAACTTCATGTTGAAATGCATATCACACTTGAATATCCACACACGGACATGAGTACTGCAAGAGGAAAAACTGCTACTGAACCCCTGAAGAGAGCATCTCTCCCCTAATTGCAATCACACATATTATGCCAGAAAGGTGGAATTCAAGATACTGGTAATTTTGGATACCTGTTTCTCAAAAACTATGGAAAAAATGGCTTAGTACGGGTACTTAAAGATAACGCCAGAATTTCATCTCGGTTTAGTCAACTGATCTTTTTGTCAGATGCAGTTTTTGATTGCAGCTCTAAGTTGCACCTCTTAAGTTACAGCCTGATCTTTTTAACACAACCCATATGTTTATTCAGCACTTCCTAGACTGGTGTTTTCATATGGTAGTCATTAGAGCACACATTTTAAAATTATCTTCTCTCATTCCCTTGCTAAGGTTCTAGTTCTATGCCCATACTCAAACAAAATGAACAGTAGTTACTACATATGCAGAGACTGGTATTTAAGGCAAGTCTTCTGGTTGCAAAATTAACTGAACAGAAACACAACAAATAGCAAGTACAGTGACTACAACTGCTCTCCTTAGTGTACTATAGAATTCCTGCCTTCTGTCAATGTGATAAAGCACTTCCACTTGCTTGTTTTAAAAATGTTTTGAAGAACACTTGCCTCTAGCCTTCCCAGATGGTGCTTGTACACCACTTGAGGGCAGTCCTGTAGTATGTTACTGTACAGCTTCTGAAAATGGGGAACATTAGGTTCCACTATGTTCTGCACTTTCGATCTGTCTTCTCCTACTATCATTCTGAAATCACCTAGTCAAGAAAAAAGAAACAGTTAATTCATTATGAAAAAACAGAAGCGCAAAAAGAATGTAAGAGAAACAAATACAGTAAAAAGCTGTAGTCTAAAACTTTATTCTCAAATTCTACCTATACAATCCACTACCAGGTTCACCTTCTAACAGCCAAAAAATACTATTCAAATACCATCAAGCACAGAAAATAAGACTCAAAATTGTTATGTGCCCTCTTGTATGCTGTACCATCATCAACCCATGTGTCCACATTACCCCTTGGTCAACAAAAGAAAAATCTACCTGTCAAGTTCAGCCTTGAAAGAGGTAGTAGTTGTATTTGAACCATGCATCAGTTTCAACAGATTATACAAGTTGACCGGCCCCAAGTCTTTGTATACAGAAACAAATAACCTTCTATTTTCCAATACTGAAAGAAAGTCATTTGCATTGCCTCTGCACTTCAAGGGTAGTACCTGGACTACAGCACAGAAAAATCACAGTATCATCTTTTACTCATCAACTTTTCACCCTACTATTCAGTTATTAGTTTCAAAAAGCAACTCATTTTAACACCAGTTACCGACTTTTACACTTTCTTTTATGATAAATGACTGAAAAGTTTCAAAGAGAGTAAGTTAAAAGACAGTCTGTGATAGAGCATTCATCTACCTCCATCGGGTGCTACCCTGGTAGGTTCCAGGGTTACCAACCAGGAGTTAGAGGCTCCGTGTAGCACATATGAACAAACAAAATCCTGAATCAATTTGTTTTCCCACTTCCCACATGCAGGAGATAAATGTTGTTGCAAGGTGGCAACTTGCTACATCACTGAGTTTATTTCAATTTATGCCAAGCCACAAAACAAACACTTCCCATAGAAGCAGTACTGACTCACTGCTCTCAAAAACACATACAAAAATAAAAGGATAAACATTTTCTAAACTAAAGCATGAACAACTCTCTTCAGCAGTTTCCAAGGAGACAGAACCCATAAAATCAGTTTTGCCTACTAGAACAGCCTCTGAAAGACTTAACCAAAATGGCAGAAAAAGAAACGTTATCAACAGTCTTTTTCTTGAACATTCCCAACTGGGAATTATTGCTTTAGCTTTGTTCACACAGCAGAGCCAATTTCAGCTTACAGCCTGGTAACTGATCGCCCATGGTTTTGGTAGGATATATAAAAAAAAGTGTATCTTGGTCAGCAGTGCTCACCAAGAATCTAATGACATTCCTGGACAGGTTTCAGGCAGGCAGGTATGCAGCCCTGTTCCAAACATCCCCAGTTAGCAACCTTTAGCCAGCCCACTGTCAGCACAATCAAGTGTTGTATTGAAGAGTTGCTTGGAGTAATTTCTTACTTTTTTTCCCGTAGAAATCCACACTGATCTCATAACACAATGAGAGAATTATCTTACAAAAAAAAAGTGAAAAATACAAATGAGGAGGTGAGTGTTAAATGTACATTGAAGGATCATAATCTGGATCATAGAATGCCAGAATGCTTTGGGTTGGAAAGGACATTAAAATCATAAAAGAAGCTCTGTCCAGCCTGGCCTTGAACACTGCCAGGGATGGAGCATTCACAACTTCCCTGGGCAACTCATTCCAGTGCCTCACCACCCTCACAGTAAAGAATTTCTTCCTCATATCGAACCTGAACTTCCCCTGTTTAAGTTTACTAAACAGCCTTAAACACAGCACATTCAGGAAGTAAGAGATAACAAAGTATGGGTCAGACTATCAGATGAGTCAACATTACACTGAGAGTGGAAAGACATTTTTTCCAAGGTTTTGAAACATTAAAAAAAAATATTTTCCACCCTTTTCCATCACGCATACTTAGCTGTTCATAAATCAAGCAGGTATAAGGTTTTGATTATGCACCTATACCTGCGTTCTATGAATCAGCATGATTAGTCTTAACAAGCTGTTATGAAACACAGCACTACAATACAGCTGTTGAAGCATGCAAGAGAGCAGATGACTTGCTATGTATTAGAATTCCTACTGTGTTACGACAGCTCCAACTACAGTTTTTCTCTTCAGTGACATCAGATACCATATACTAACCAGTATAGGAGAGTCCTGCAATCTGCATATAGAGGTCTTCTTCTGAGAAGCTTTCTGGTAACATCAGAAAGGCTGCTGTGACTGCACTCTTCAGATTGCTCACAAGAGCAGCTTGTAGCTTGCTATTCTCATTCTGTGTCAGGATTTTCACCTGAAAAAGCAGAGTCATTGGAAGCAAGACTTCAGGGAAGTGTTACTGAAGATGGGCCTAGAAATGTTATTCAATCCATCATGAAAATAAATCAGGAATTTACTTAAGATTAGATCCTGTTATTTTGGTACAATAAATAATACTGTCTCTTGTGTTTACACAATGAGAGAGAGATGAACATCTTAACAGTTCATCAGCCTGCTACAAAAGGCTGTTTTTACAAAGGGCTGCTATAAGCAACAGCCACCAACAAATCCCTAAAGAGCTATTCGCCTCTTCATAGTCGCAAATTTAAGATTAATCGAAACAGTAAACACGAATGTATTAACAGAAATAATTCATACGTGATTATGCAATAAGGAAAAGACCACTATCACACTGAAAGAGAACAGAATAGCAGAAAAAGAGGGAAGTTTTCCCATTCATCTTTATTCTGTTCTTTTTTCTAACAGAGGACTCTTCTATTGCATGCATTAAGTAGTTTCTCAGACATTAGTTGTTCTCCCAAAAGCAGCAGAGCTTTATTTTGCACTTTGCATGAGCAGAATGTGAACTCAATGGAAACTTCCGAGACACATGAAGATCACTGCAGTTGAGTGTTTATGTGCCACAAGGAAAAGCGTGTATTCAGGAAACATACAAACTGTTCCAAGACCAACTACAGAATCCATTCACCTGGGATATGGAAATACACCTAAATAAAAAACAATGTCTGCAGTAAGTACTGAATATAGAAACACATTATTCTAGAACATTAGATAGATGAAGTCAGTTTGGTTTACAAGATGGCTAATTGTGCTCTTTCTGAAACAGCTCTCCCAAAGAATACCTCCTTGGTATGAGTTCCTGTCTTTTTCAATGTTCTGGTTGAGCAATACTGTCTTGCTTATAAAGGGCAGCTTAACATTTGTTTACTCTAGAATATCTTAAAATGCAAACCCACTGGCAGCTATTAACAAACATATCCAATGTGCTTTCCTCCCCCAAGGCCTATTCACACACAAGTTAGTTGTACTTGAAGCTTTGCCCCCACATATAACCTGGAAGAGCTAAGGTATCCTTTCAAGTAAATATTTTCCTTTATGAACGTATATGCTTTGTTAATGAAGAAAAAATAAAACAAAAAGCCCAACCACACAACAAAAAACCCACAAAAAAACCCCAACGAACCCAGAATCAGTGAAGAAAGTATGAGAATCAGACATACTGGCTACACAAAACTCCTCTGGCAGAAAGGACGTTGACAAAGCAACGTCATGGCTGGCCAATACGGTATTCAGAACATACTTTTAAATGATGCTGACGTATTTTAAGAGAGATAAAACTAGAGCAATATCTCATTTTGATGTGATGGTGAATGCAATGGTATACAGGCTGCTTGTTCCAATCATTCTGCAAGGGTTTGCCTAACATCAAATCTGTATGAGAGTCTGGAACTGGTCCCAGGTGGATTTCTGAAGGATGTTTTCCCTTCTTTGTTTTTCACTTTAAAAACACAGATCACTGTGTAAGCAAACATTTCACAACTCTTCCTAACTTCTCCTGCAAGTTATTTTGTGTTTTTTATCATCAGAATGAAGACAATGATCAAACACATTAAAATAGGATAGATTCATCTGCTCTGAGTAAACTTTATTTCCTTGAAAACCATGGGAGGAGTTTACTGAATGCATGCAGACTTGCTCAAGTTAAGTCCCAACAAACAAGACACGCTGGTCAAGAGGATAAACTAATAGTTAAAATCTCATCACCTAATTCACTTGCATGTACTTTCCTAACTTGCTGCCACAAGAAAACTCTAAGGAAAGACAAGAGAGAAGCCTGTGGCACCCCAAGCAGGCCCACACACTACTTACACCTAGGCTAGCCCTGAAAATAACAGCAAAGTACAGACCATTTTTAAAACACCACAGTTATAGGCTTTTCCAAAGCTGAAACTCAGCAAAGATATTATTCCTCCTCATGGAAGGCTGCAGACTTGCCTTAGTGAAGTAAACCAGCAGTTAAAAGACGGAAATGTTCTGCCTCCACTGCTCCACAATTCACAGACAAGAAACTGCAGACATGTGCAAAGATACTTGCAGACAAACAAAATACACAAACCCAATATCATTATCAAATAAAAGATGCTAAAAGCACTACTGCAGTTTGCCAGTTAGCCACATCCACACTGCTAAATATCACAACAGGATTTTTCCATTCTCTTTCAAAAGATGTTTTTACAGTTTTGGACAATGGAAAAAATTCTGTAAACAAAACTGTGCTCTGCCACTCCTCTGTGGGAATTCTAGGATAGAGAAAACTAAACCTCCCACGACCTCTCTAAAATAATACAAGATATTTCTATACACCATTCACACTCCTCTCTTTCTCACCTCACTTCAATGTATTAAACACTTCCTTCTCTTCACAGTTGCTCCAGAACAACAGTAAATACAGCTGCTTACACTAAACCCATTGTTACACTCTATGGTGAACAAAAGATTCAGTAATACTTCATATGCTTTTAAAATCTTCTTCCTCTGAAAAGGAATTATATGTCACTTGTGCTTATTTATTTTACTTTTTAGGTACGGCAGCTTTCCCGCCAAGGAAACCTGTCAGCTATGATGAAATTACAGCCTAAGTTTATTCAGTTTTTCAGTAAAGTTAAATGAGAATTTAGCTAATCAGCATTAGAAATTTCATACAGGATAAAAAGCCAATAAACTTCTAACACAAACAAAGAAGCTTGGGAAGAAAAGTCAGCATTTCCAAGTGGCAATTCCAAACTCCATCTACTCTGCCAAACATTCTGGAAAGATTACTTGGTCGAGGCAACCAGTTTATAACAGAAACAAAACCTCCAGTGAAAATTAAACCAAGATTTTCAATCCAGAGCAAATGTTTTAGCTCATGTGCTAGAATATCTTGGATAGCTTTCACTCAGAGTGACAGCTTTGTAATGGAACACCAGAAAGGCACTGAGCTCTTCCTCCACTATATGAGAGTGAGGAGAAAATTCCCAAACAAACTGTTAAACAATATTAATCTGGCTTCAGTCAACTGTGCCTAGAACTGGCACAAACGGTAAATGGCATGTCAGAGATTATAGTGTGTCAGAAAACAAACCTAACCCTGTGATCCCTCTAAAAGAGGCTTGTTGTGTATTTTTAAGGAAGTAAAGCAAGCTTTCTATCAGTACCACTTATAACATATATATCAAACACCAAATCAGTTGCAAAGCCAAAACCAGCAGACATTTGACATCCATACCACAGAGCTAAACAAATTATTTGGTCATTTTTGGCCAATATGGTGTAACATTCAAAATCCCAGTTTGTGATTTTATAGCTTCTACAGGAAGAGGCAGTTTAAACATTCACCAAGTAATCTTTCAGACCACTTCTGTAAATCCTATAGTCTTTATTGAATGCAAACTCCCCTGAGCATTAGAAAAATAATTTGGACTGATTTCTTCTTTTATCTATTAAATACACACAAATATATCTCTGCTATCTTGTTAGCCACTAAACAAAATAGTTAATTCCATCTTCTCGTGCAAGAACATACTCCCACTGAACTTAATTAAAAGATACAAAGCACAATTTATATGTATGAAGAAGATGAAAAAGCCTAAAATAAAGCAAGCCAGCAGAAAAATGCAGTTACACTGAAAATAAATAGTCACTACTCACTGTTAATGTGAAATTCAGAATTCTTCAGTTATTTTTCTCAATGTATTAAGTTTCATGCTTTATAAAGATAACAGCTGTTCTAACTTGTATCACACTGTAACAGGTCTCCAGAGACACAGAAAAGCCAGTAGTGCTGAGACAATACATTCAAACTTTCACCTCAAATATTAAGTTAAAAGCATTAATTAACTTCTGTTATAAGGCTTGAACAGAGTTCTCCTTCCCCCCTTCTCCTCTGCAGAAGGGCTTACTTAGCACTGCTGCCATCTACTGAAAGCACAATGAGTCAGACTCCCACGAAAAGTAGAGGCCTCATTTTTTGACACAAACATCGAGGAGAAAAACCAACATGTTTAACACATGGTTCAATCAGTTATAGACCCTTTCACACAAATAACCAGACAGTAACTGAACAGCAAAGCAGCTTTCATCTTTAAATATTTCCATTACTCGGGTTAAATTTTGGTGACCCTTATAATTTGTTATAAAAGGTAAATACGACATTAAACATTAAAGGGACTTTGAGTCAACATAGTCCAGTTATTCGAGATTTCCTACAGGCAGAAAACTGATTACCTTTGGGTTTGTTTTTTTTTCCACATAACACAGAATATCATTAAGGACAACATTTCACTTCCTTTCTGAGAGATTTATCCCTCTAGGCCTAGACTCCTAAATCAGGGCAGGTTATTTGTTCAGTTCTGATGCACAGCTCCTTAACAGTTAAAGTTAAAACTACAACTGATAATTTTGCAGCCCTGTGATTTCTTGCATTTCAAGGCACATAACTGAACAGACTGACAGTTACCGGCTTCTGTAGGCGTCCAGCCACATAGAGCGTTTTCCAGTGGAGTAAATCATCAATCAGGGTATCAGTACTAATTACACCATACTTTATCATCTGGAAAAAAAAGGAAAGTAAAGGCTTTTGAGAAAACCATATACCTGCACCATTTTCACTACACGATACTTACTCACTGGGACTATCATTAATTTTAAGGAACACACACATCCAATAAAAACCTGAATGCATGACATGAAATCCTATTTATGGTTTTATGAACACAGGAGGTAAAAAAGTGCTATTCACATGCAAACTTATGGTGGAAAAAAACAAGTGGAATGCACAAAACTCTTTCAGATCCTTTCTAGAATCAAAGTTACAATAAAGTCACTCCAGAATCAATCACTAGAGCAAAGACTTCAAATCCCAAAGAAACCTAGTCTAGACAGACATTAAAATGAAACAGATCTGATCACTAAGATACAACTGTTTATGAAAAGATTTTGGAAAGGTTACAATCAGTTTTCTACCAGTCAAATGATAAGATAGTTGGAATAATCCACAATATCCTTTACGATATTGAAAGCTCTCAAGAAATAGTTTTTCAGAGACCTAAAAGAAGCAAAACCACTACATATTTCTGTGCAGTTATTGGGGGGGGGGGTAGTGGGGTGTGCAGTGTGTAGCAGGGAGTTGCTCTTTGATGTTAGAAAACAAATTGTGATTTTGTAGCTTATTTTATGCAACTGGGAAAAGATGATCTTTCAACAGTTTGTTACCAACTTGTGTTTCCAAATATTATCACCACACCAAGGTAGCCAGCTCCAGAATTTCTGGATAAAAGATGTTCATAGACAGCGATATGACAAGTCATTACTGTATGACTGAGGACATAAAGAACCAAGGACAGAATTTCATAGAAAAGATCACTGCTTCTTAAAACTAAAAATCCCTTTTTACACCAAATTAATAAGGTTTAAACCCCAAATTGTTGCCTCATACAGATGCCTTTAACCAAAATAGCAAGTATGTAAAAAGACTATTTCATCTAACTCTCCAACTTTCTAGGAAGAATTCTGACATATATCCAACATTATTGCAACCATGCATGTCCTGAGAAACTTCAATTAGGTATATATTGGTCACATGGCATTTTTCCATACCTGTCCTTCATTTCTTTTAATTTCCCATCTGGCTTAAAAGAACTTGCTTTCCCTATGTACAGTTTGTTACCACAGGGCAAAAGTTACCCAGAATCAACACCAAGACTGACAGATGCAGCATATACCTCCTCCAACTCCTATCTATACTCCTCCTTACCAAACACAGTCTACACTTAGATGCAGGAGTAGACTTGCTGGACAAGTGCTACTCTACCTAGAATTATTAATCATACCCAAGCTTCACAGGTCAGGATCTGAGCCATTAAACACAGACATACATTTCAACTTGCTATGATAAATACTGTCATTTTATGACAAACAGTAAGAATCCACCTGGCAATTATCACCTGCCCAAGTGCTAAAATTAAGGCCCCGTTTCCCCACAATATACTTTACAACCACCAAAGCTGCCAGACAGCAAGTAATAAGGAATATAAATCCATTTTCTGTAGTGCTTTAGTTTGAAAATACAAACATTGCTCACATTTTTAAAGTGCAAGAACAGCTGCTGTTTGCTTTTTAATTAATATGCTGTTTGTGAAGGTTTTGAGACATAAATATTGTAGATACAACGAGTTAAGGATCAGTTACAATCCCCAAGATTCACTTCCTGCACAGAAATCTACTTTTAAGCTCATCATTTCAATATTTCACACAGAAACATTTGACTTTACTTACTCAAACTACTTGTACTTACCCTACCATTACATGGCACTAATGTATTGTAGTAAATCCCTGCTCCGTAGCTCTGGACACTGTTTATCTGTTTTGGCCCCAAAACTTTTAGGAAGGAATAATGACTCCTGTTCTTTGTTAAGTTCATCATGTGCCACGTCACAGCATCATCAACAGCAAACACAAAGTCCAGCATGTTGTTCTGTGGATAATGAGAAGTGTTGCGGTTTATGTGTCAGGAAGCAATCAGTATTAACCACATTGATATAAGATACACATGGTATTGAAATTCCAGCTAATTATTTTCACCAGAGTAAAAATGTAATAAATCCAAACCACAAGCATTAATGTCAGATCCAGGTTAAAGTTCTGATGAAGTTATATGTTTTCTAACCAGCCTAGCAGTGA
Organism: Loriculus beryllinus; assembly: GCA_039877255.1. Lineage (NCBI taxonomy): Eukaryota > Metazoa > Chordata > Aves > Psittaciformes > Psittacidae > Loriculus > Loriculus beryllinus. Next base: position 1,723 of record JBCJKH010023953.1, on the reverse strand, counting down.
TGGCCCCAAATTTTCCTGTTCTCCTGGTCAACCGACCAACCTTCAACCCTTCAAAACAAGGGAGCAGGTGACAGGATCTGCATCATCCCAGTTCCCAGCTCAGGGTAACAGCTTTTGCTGCCAACAAACAGCACTTTTGCTAATACACAAGGCTGTGAACAGGGAGGTGTGGGTGGGTAAAGGCATCTGAGCAAGAAACCGCACTTCAGGTACATTCATTTCCTTTGTCGATAAAACAATCCAAGCTCCAAAGCCTTGTAAGGTACAAGACATGCACTGCTCTTCTGAAGGAGTCAGTGCACACAAACTCCTACAGACACAGCAGATGGAAGTTTGCGAAGCATGGCTGCAAAACAGTAATACTTACGAGTGACACTGCTTCTCATTTATTAGTCCTACCTCTCTCTGTGGTCTACTGATGCCAGGCAGTACCTCAACTCATCAGTTAATACTACTAAAAAGGCAGTCTGTTTGCTACTTTACCCCAACACATTCTTTCGCGGGAGGATGAGATGCTGTTAGAGCTCTGATATTCTTATTATAATTTGTTTTCCTCTTTTCAGAAAGGAAAATCAGACACATTTAAAACCACGTCTGCGGGGAGTTGCTTAAGAGGCAGCTATAACGAGCAATGCTGCTGACTAACGATTTTTAAAAGGTCACATAAGAAAACACAATCAAATCCCTATTCCCAGGCAACCCGACCCCAAGCGCTGAGGCAACGCCAAGAAATCCCCTCAGCCGTGGCAGCGTGTTTCGCTGGTGATCAGCACGCGGTGCCCAGCAGCCAGCACAAGCCATAACTCGCTCTAACCCGCACTGAGGTGGCCCACGCCGGCAGACACAGGGCTGGGGGGCCCTGAATCACACACACGACATGGCGCTCTGCGGCCCGGCGATCCGCCACAGCCAGGACCGGTTCTCCCGCCCCGCTGCCGGCCCCAGTGAGGGGCCTGGAGGTCCGGCCGCCACCTCAGCGCCAGAGCCGGCTCCCGGTGACGCACCGCGCCGGTCACGGAAGCGTGGGAGTCCCCCCGCCTGCCCCCGCCGCACGGCCGGGGCTTGGGGAGAGCCATGAGGCCGGCCCGGGGGAGGCCGCCGCGCTCACCTCGCCGGGCCCGGCCGAGTCCCCCGCCTGCCGGAACACCCCGGACCCGTACGCGAAGGCCAGGCTGAGCTCTTGAGGGAAGTGCGCCAGGACCCGCCGGAACTTCACCCCCGAGCTCGACAGCGCCGGCAGCGCCATGGCCCGGCCCGGCCTGGCTTTCCCGCCGCACCGCGGCTCCCCGCCTACCGGCTGAGACGGTGACGGAGCGGGAAAGCGCGGACGCAAACGGGAGAGGCTGGTTGCGCCGCCGGCACACAGCGCCCCCTGCCGGCCGGCGCCGGAGCTCCCTGCAGCGCTGGGGGGACCTCCCGAGGGCGGGCGGCGGGGACCGGTGTCTGCGGCCTCCCCGAGCGATCCGGAGCCGAGCGTTGCCGCCGGTCAGGCCCGTGGGGCTGTCAGGGGAAGGTCTGCGGTGCGCCTCAGGTCGAGTTACTGCGGAGGCTGCGCTGTCCTGCCAGAGCCTGGAGCGCCCGGTAGGCTGAATGAAGTCATATTGGTAGAACCACATAATCCCAGACTGGTTTGTGTTGGAAGGGATCTTAAAGCTCCTCCAGCTCCAACCCCTGCCACGGGCAGGGATCCCTTCCACTGGAGCAGCTTGCTCCAAGCCCCTGT
>JBCJKH010023952.1:5112-21441 GCA_039877255.1 Loriculus beryllinus | reverse complement strand
GAGGTATAAAAGGGACACTACCTTGATGATTTCTGTAACATAACTTCCTTTCAGTGGACTTACAGTACGTTTCAGCCTCTATAAATACTTTGAGTTTTGTCACAACTTTAACAATTTTTTTATAAACCTTTTTGTTTCATGACAAATTGTGGCCCTTAGGAGGCAGAAAAGCAATTGGGAGACTGGTTGGACTTCTGCAGGATTTATAAATGTTTCAAGAAATTTGGAATAATCCTGGTGAAGGACTGAAATGAGGTGCTCACAGGCTAGACAGTTTCTGCCCAACCTGTCTGCTATAAATCTTCTCAATGAGACAAAAATGGTTATATTGATGTAAAGAAATAATATCCTATTAATTTTTGCACTGAAATTCTTCATGTGTCAAATAGTGTTAATCAAAGATGGTAAAAAGATTTTTTTTTTATTTCGAGAAATACATATTTCTCAAAGCTATAGAAATCTGCTTAAATAACTTGTTTTGAAAGAGCACAAACAAAATTGTTTGTATTGGGTATCTAAAACTACACTTCTGAAACTTTTTTAAGTACCTCCATAGTTGGTTGCATTTTTCAGAATCTGAAGCTTTAGGTTTTGCAGTAATTTTCAGAGCAAAGTAGTGTGTGAAAAAGAATGTGACTGTTTTGGAAATTGTCACCTAAGCCTCGCTGATTTTGTAGAATGAATATGAATTGATCTATAAGCAATGAAAAATCAAGCATTAAATTGATCTAGTGTAATGTGCCATGAGCTTGCTTCTTATAGCTGACACACTTGCTTCTGATTAAGGAAGGTACAATGTCTTCTGATAGGAAGATTTCCAAAATACTCATGAATAATTCATAACAGTGAGTGTAAAATCCTTAAATGAGGTCTGAGGAGCTTCAAGGTTTTTGACCTTGGAAACAATCCAAGTGTTACCCTATAGAATCTGCATCCATATACTTTAGTGGTTAAAGCTGGGCTATGTGAATGTGTTGCTGAGTCTGATCTTCTGTGACTTCACCTCCCCCATCTCTTTAACATAATTGAGACTGATTAAGTTGTCCTTGAGTCCCACCTTGATACATCAGCTTATCTTCAATAGGAAAGTTCTTGCCAGTGGAAGTACTTCATCCCTTTTATTCAGAGTCCTTCTGTATCCTTATTTGAAGTGTTATCCAATACCCTTTTTTCAGCATTTATAATCAATGCAGTTCATCCTTCTGGGTTTTTTACCCTTCTGGATTACCTTCTCTTTCCCTTTGAGATGTTGGATGGAATCTTATTTTTTTTCGTCTGTTGTTCCAATTGCAAGGAAATTAGCAGGCTAGAGAGTAATGCGCTCATTTAGTAAGTGAAATTTGTGAACAGCACCTCTAAACAGCTTGTTATTTAATACGTAAAATTAATCAAAGACTTGTTTTTGTGATAAACTCCATCTGTAATAGAAAAAACAGCGTACTGCAGTTACACTCTTCTTTATTATACATATGTAGCATGATTTAGTTGGTAGAGTTTATAAGTGGTGCTCAGTTTGCTGTGTAGTATAAACCAGAGGAAAAGAAATCACTAAATTTTAATTTTTGGTGTACTGCTGTACTTTTTTTTTTTTTTCCCTTAACACTTTTGTAGTGATAAATTTCTCCTTGCTTTTCTACAGCAAATTCTAACAATAAATGCTCAGAACTTGTACAGTAAATTGCTTTCTCTTTAAATGCTTGTCTTCCAACAGAAGACTACTCTTCAATGTAGTATAATTTAAACTATTAAACCTACTTACATGTGCACTTATTCAACCGCAAAATACAGGATTAGCTGGCTAAAATAAAAAGCCAGAAGCTAGAGACCTTTGATACCTAAATACTTTTGTTATAGTTGGATTGTTTAATATCTGATTCTGGCATTTTAGCATATTTTAAAAACATACAAAACCAACACTGAAGATAGAGAAGCAAAAAATCTATACTGAATTTGCACAAAATACACAGCTGAAGTAGTGCCCCCAAGGATCTATCTTCTCAGCTACTCCATAGGTTGTATTTTTAGCTATGACAAGTGTTAGGTTTGTTATGTCATTGTAGCCAATAGCTACCCCACCACCAGAACATAGATAGGATTGAATATTGCCTTTGTTTTTCTATGCCTAAATTTACAGGGGGCTGAAAATGTCCTATATTAGAAATTACATTCTCTACAAGCTGCATGCATATTAATCTTTCCTAACTGACAAATGAATTTGTGAAAACTGCAGCAGCGATACAGTATTTCTTAGCATTGTAGTTAAAGCTAAATTAACATGCAGAGAATATCACACTTCAGTATAGAAAGTTTAGTCCTGTATTTTATTAGGAGTAGTGACCATTTTATGTAAATTATTATCTTTGCCAGCCCCTTAGTGTTGTAAAACAGCATCTTTACTTAAGATAAGTCAATACATTCAGGTAGGTATAAAAGATGGTTTCTAAAGTAGCTTAGTTTTGCAAGATACCTTTTCCATAACTCAGTCATGTTGGCCTGTACAGGCACAGGTGTGCCAGCTTGTTCTGACCCTTCACAGGGAAGTAAGAAGTATTTTAGGCAACTGGGATCAGAAGTTGCTGCATTTGCAGCTGCTGTCTCCTTTGTGTGGAGGAGACTATTGGATTCTTGTGTGCCACTTCTAAGCAACTCCTGCATGGCTACTCATACAGGTAATCTATGATCTATAATATAGAAGAAATTTACTTGCAGTTAAATTCATTGTAGTGTTGAGATTCACACGAGTTTTGGCATGTTTTCTTTCTCCGCAGTGTTACCTACCAATTGTCACAGAGGTCAGAACTCAAAAATGTACTCCTACTTTCATTTCATTGCACAAGTTGCCTAGGAGATTGCTGGTATAAGAAAACTGGTAAGAGTTCCATGGTGGAGTTTGCTGATGTGCATGCTGTCTTTTATTTTTTAGTGTGAATGGGAGGTTAAAACAGCTTCCTATTTCTTCAGCATATGAGCAAATAACACCAATTCAACTAAACATCAGTTCTCTCTAGATTGTCCTCCATTATGGATTAAGTGCAGGAATTAATCTTTTTAGGCTATAAATTGACAATCTTTTAAGCCTGTTTTCTGCCTCTAGGTGGTGGAGACTTACTTTCTTGCCATTCTCCATTTCCATCTGATTTTGGGGAACAAAGAATGAAACAAAAATAATGTCTTGCTCCTGTGTTCTATACTTGTATTTTATTGCAACAACAAAGAGATTAAGGATATTATTAGATTAAAATACTGCATAGATGATTCATGAGCAAATTTTGGACATAAGTGAAACAGCTCCTCATTGAAAATTAATTAACCATAAGTAGAGTAAATAAGATTTGTCATATACTTGAAAATTAGCATTTTAATTTAACAGCAAGGAAAATTTTGGCAAGGACATAACAAACGTTCTAACCTAGAGACTAACTTCTATTATTCCCATGATTGATTTGCAGATTGTCCATCCACATGGTTGCCTGTTGTTTGTGGTTAAAATAATCCAGAATTGGATCTTAGTTCACCATCTGTAGAACAGGGGTTTTTTTGATTTTTTTTTTTCATTTCTATAACAGTTACCACATTTCAAAATGCCATGGGCAGCATTAGCAGTGATCCCTTTTTCTCCTTTGGGGGGGTTAGCAGGAGAATGTTCTCAAACTGAAGGATCCCCGATTTGATTTTAATATTGTACATAATTTACACTCAAATGCAATGTATTTTTTGTGCTTATTTATTTATTAGTTGAACGACACCCAAAGCATTTGGTTTTAAAAGAAATGAAACAAAACAAAGCTGCTAAATAAATTTATCCTACTGTTAATAATGTGGCTTTTATTTTCTGACTGTTAGGCACATTGAATTGTATAGAGGGCCTTTAACAAGTGTAAAGATTTGTTTTGAAGGTGCTACGAGTCTAAAGGTTTCCTTCAGTGATTTTAAAGATGCACAAAGTAGTATGACCATTTGTAAAAATTAGTCTCTTTCTGTGCCTAAATGCAGAACCTGATTGTAGATGATAAGGTTTTATATTTGTTGGCTGTGTACACTGGTTTTTGTATAAAGTTCCAATTTTGCTTTGAATGTCAATAATAAGGTGCCATAAATGGAACACATTTTCTTATAAAGAAAAGGTGCATAGAATTTTACCTTATAATAACACTTATTGCCAGCTGTTGCATTACATTTTTCTTTTTACTTAAGAAGAAAAACAACATTAACAACCTTGTATTTTTTATGCTGCACACCAATGGTAGTTACACTGCATGCCATCTTGGGCCCAGCTCTGCAGCTCTTGTTCTTAGTAGTTGTAATTCATTCATGTAGCCTTTCTGTGAGTTGGCTAATTGAACTCTTTGAGACTGGAATTTTTAAGGACACCTTATTCTGTGTGGAAAGTACAGTTTGCCATCAAAATTCTGCTCTGTGAATTCTGTTGTGTTTTCTCCAAGAGACAGACTTAATCTTGATACTGCCATTTATATTTCTAATTTTGAGAAGGAGGCATGTTGGGCTTTTTTATTGTTTTTTTTAACAATTTTATTTTATTTTTAACTATTTCTTAAATTTATTTATGTAAAATTAATTAGCAGCAGACCTTCATGGTGATGATAACTTTCCCAATATGGTCATTGCTGTTTTAAAGACCAGGAACTGCATTAAGTAACACAAAAGCCATTAAGATAAATATCTTCTCCCTTCCAGTATGGTATCTACTGCTTTCATTAGGAGCAACTGATTTTCTTTTGCATGATGCAGAGACTGCTAGTTATGATTGCTGCTTCTGTTATGTGTTCTGTACCTCTTTATTGATTCTGAGAAGTATTTAACCAAGATAATTTTTGTATTGTACAGTGGTTCTGACAGAGACTCCTTGATTTGTACTTTTCCTCCCCCTTAATAATAGCAATAATAATAATAATAATGTTAAAATAATAATAAATAATGTCAGTGTTCTGCCACAGTGTTCATTGAGGTGCTGCCAACCTGTATCAAAATTTTTCTTGATACTTAGAAGAAAACCATCCTGTTTTATTTACCTCACTTCTTGCTTCCTGTCCTTCAATGAGGAATGTTTGTCTCTGTTTATTGTGACTTTTTTTGATATCTGACAACTGTTTTTATTTTTTTTATATTTTGCTTCTTGAAGGGTTGTACACCTACTGACTTGCTGCCTCTATGCTTTCTGTTCTTGTGAAGCTTTTACTAATTTTTAATTCCTATTATAATAAATACCATTTTCCGTACTAGTTTGGCAATAAATCTTAATGCTGTAATTTTAAAGAACTTGTATATGAGTAGACACTGCTCTTTGCCAAGTATGGTTTTGCTAGTGTTCTCTATACTAGTTGTTTAGGGTTTTAAAAATGTATTCTTACTTTTCTTCCTCCTTTCTCGTTTGGGGTATATGAAGTATTTTTTTTAAAGTCATCAAATAAGACTTACTTCTAGGAAACTGCGTGTCTCTCGTGTAACAGGTTTAGTCCTAATTCTTGAAAGCTTTTCTTGGAACACTAGTTATGTATCTGCACTATGCATTATTTTTTTTTCTCCCTGAGTTTTTGCCTCTGCTGTACCTGTGTGTGGTTATTTTGGGCAAGTTTTGGGCAGGTGCAGTTTGTCAGAATAATGCAAGACAACTGCAAGGAAAGCCCAATTCATTATTTGTGAGCCCAGTCATTCTACTTAACATACATGGGAATTTACTTACAATCTTTGTCATTGTATAGTATATAAGACATTATACAGTGTCTTGTTCTCCCAGCTCATTAATACACGTCCTGTGAGCTGGTGCAATAGGTCCAGCAGTGCTTTGCTCTCCAAAGGATAGGTGGATATGTGTCAGTCCTTTGCAGCAGCTCAGTGCTTGTGGGTGCTGAACTGAATGCGTTTGCTTTCAAGCAGCTCAACCCTCTTGTTCACTCCTGGGCATTGATAGTCTGTTGTGTGTAAGTATTAGTTCACTCAGGTTCTCTTCCACAATGTTCTTCTGTACTTACTGCAATTGCCTTCTCATGTTAGGAAACATTTTTGAACATGATATCTTTAAAATTGTGTTCTGCTTCAGTCAGTACCTTCGAGTGTAAGGTAAACTGCCACAAAGTACGTATTCAAACTAACAGACCCTTATTTGATTACTTATTTGACCGTTCATGAGAGGGAGTGTCTTTGCAGGATTGGGAAGTTTTGTGAGGTGACACCGGTACTGTTCTTTTAGGAACATCTCTGTAAGAAAGAGGAAAACAGTTACACTAATACTTGAATAAAAATGGAATGAAAGATACCTTGTGTTTAATGAAATAAATGGGATTATAGAGTATCAGAATATCTAAAGTGGGGTTTAAGGTGGAGCATGAGTACATGGAGAGATAATTTAATCTGAATAAAATGTTTTATGTTAAGGAATTTTTGGTTTGTTTTGTAATATATGTACAGAAAGCTACTTTGACCTGTCTCTTAAAGGCAAAAGAGTAGAATAAGGCATGCCCATAAAGTGACATAACTTTGGATAATGTCATAATGATGCTACAAGACCATTACTGCAAAAAATTACACCATGTGAAATAGCTGATCTTTTTATGCTGGGACTCAGTCCTCTCTATAGCATTATAATATTATCGGACTAGCAAAATGTTCTTTGCTTTGTGGCTCAGGGGAGATGGCGCCACAAAGAGCATATCACAATGCAATAAATTCCTAGTCTTTAAAAATTAAAAACAGTGTTTCATGGGGAGCATATCTCAGGAAAATGAATATATTTTGGCCACTAAGGTATTGTAGTGTATCTAATTGCTATTCCACTGCCTAATAACTTGCACTGTTATTATTGTTGTAGATCATATTTTTATGGTATTTATCCTTCTCCCATTTTTAGTTAGGATGTCTTAATTTTCCATGAATGAAGACATCTAAGAACAAAGAGCAAGTAGTGTTCCTATTCTGGTTTTGTGTCTTCCAGAACTTTAAACTTCTTATTTGGCTCTTGTTTGCAAATTGTACAGTATTGTAAAATGTAGGTTCTTTAAATGCTTGACTCACCATTGACTTTGCATAGTTTACTGTTTATCATGGTTTTTCCTTTTTCAAAAAGGAAGTGAACTATTCCTCTTCCCTCTTTTGGAAATTGCCACAGAGAGCAAGTAATTAGCATGTGTATTTGGAAACACTGTAGAATAACAAGATAAAATTTAATCTCTAGGCTCTAAGGGTTAGATTTAACAAAGCAAAACAAAAAACAAGCACCAAAATTTGCTTCTTCCCCAGGCAATAATACAAGATGATTGGAGAGTTTGTTAGCATGGTTTTTCTTTCCTCATTACCCTGGTTAATTGAGAAATGGCTGTATGTTCTTAGAAGTTTCTACTGAGGGGAAAAAGAAAAGCTATATTCTAAAATTTATAGTAAAAGCATGGAAGTTATCTCCCTCTTCACCTGTTCCTTTTCTAATACTGTAGTTCAACATAGAATAGATTCATGTTTTCATTTTCTTTCTTCTGTTACAATTGCAGCTTTCAAGGGAACTAAAGCAAGTATTCCTGTTTGACCTGAAAGTTTCTGTATTTATATATAAAGAAAAAGAAGGCGGAATGCTAACTTTCCTCTCTGTGCTCTTCAATAGATACTTAGTTTACATTTCTCTTCATAGTATCTTGCATATTGAAATTGTGAGCTTCTGTTCTCTGCTTTATATTCTAATTGTATGTACAAGAAATTATGTTAAATTGATATTCTAACATTATTCCTAAGTAGATTTCAAACTACCTACAGTAAGAAAAAATCTGTTTGTACCCATTCATTCTTTCTAGGTTAGATCCTACCTACATGCTTACATTTGCCTTTCTTCTCTCCTGCTGTTTCTTAAAAGTAGTCTTCTTTTTAAAATTAAAAAAAAGCTTGCTTTTGAAAACCAACAAACAACTCTCTAAGTTTAGGCCCAGCTAAGATTTGGTCCTATTTTTTAGAAATTGTTCTCACGGAAGTCCTGAAATCCTCATCTTACCTGAGTATTCCCAACTTGGCAATTTGATAGTGCTTATCACTACATGTTCTCCAAAACTTTGTTCTATCATGCCATTCTTTCTTTAGAGGTCAGCACAGCATGGAAATACATCTTTCAGAAAGTTTATATTTGTATTCATGAGTGTTTACAAGGTGCCCAATACATAAGTGTTGTACAATATCAGAAATGTAATAAGGTGTACCTTACAGATATCGCTCTTTTCTTTGGTAGGAAACAGGTTCTACTGTTACTACAATTTACTACAATGTTACTGCAATTCTGTTTAAATAACATTACCTACTCCTTTCCTCCAAGCTCTGAATTGTTTTATTGAAAATATAGACCCAGAAGAATAAATTAAATATTCAGTGAAATAGTTTACAAAGACCACTGATTACAGGTATTTTATAACTAATCAGTGGTAGTCTTAAGTTTGAAAAATGTATTGCCCACTTGAATTGTCTATAATGGAGCCTTTGACACAATTAATGGCTTCAGTACTAATATTGTAGATACTTTGAATTTCCAGTTCAACACCTCCTTAAGTTCCGCTAGCATTCCATGGGAAGGAGTTAAAATTCTGAAGTTCTATAATTAGGGCAGTGGGTACTGTCAGAAAAAATTCCTTTCTTGAAGAAAACAGTGCTAATTCTTGTATAATTTCCTTTTCTTTATTTGATTACCAGTAAAGCTTTAAAGCTGTAAAATACAAGTTCATAACAGAAATGCTGACAGGCAAACAGTCTTTTAGCACTACCCCCATGAACTGTGTCAACTCAACACAAGGAAAGAGCCTCCAACCTTTTGGCTTATGACAAGCTCAGTGGCTAAAGCTGCCCATTACATTTTAGAGCTGTAACCATGTTCAACAGCGTTCAGCTCTGTTTTCTTTGCAATGTTTCATGCATTGGATTCTTACATTAATAGTTAGATTTGCTCTTCAGACAACAAGAAAAGAAAAAAGGGTATTTCAGCTTGTTGATGGAATACCATATTTGCATTTTTAGTTTTCAGTGTCTTTGAAAACTACTGTCCAAAGGCTATTAGAAAGATGCAGCCTGTGGTGTGTTTGCTTCTTTTTAGAAGAGAAAGGCCTTTAGTGACCTGCTGTTTTATTATTATTGCAACTTGTACCCTTTTAATTATTTTTTCCTTACATTTAGGAAACAGTTAACCTGTTTAACTGGATATGCAGCTTTAACTACACACCTAGGATATGCTAGTTCTTCTAACAATTTCAAAACATAATAGGCCAAAAGTTATAGTCATAGGACTTCATCTGTTTGTCTAAATGTCATTCAAGTTCCAGTGGTGCACTTTAGTGTATTCAGCAAACAAAGCAGATGCTTTATATTTTGCTGATTGTAAGATTGAGTTCAGATCAAGCAAAAGGAAATTACCAGATGATAGCTGAAGATATTGATAGATATTGAAGAGTGTCTCTTACAAATGCAATTTTTTCAGAGTTATTTCATATTCAGGTATAACTTCTGCTTCATTCTGCTTCTTTCTACATTTTGTGCATCAGATCTGTTTGGATAATGCTGAATACAGCTGTTCATAGTTGTTTTCATAGTTGCCATATATAGTTGCATAAAGTGATGCTTACATTAATTGTTTCTAGCTGTTATTTTTTGCCACACCTTGTTATGTGTTGATCAGACTGATTTTTTTCCTAATTTCCTTAAACTTCTCACCGCTTTCTAACTGTGAAGCCACCTGCAATGCACTTTCAAAACCAATTTTCATTTGCAAGCAGACTGTTAGCAAGTTGTTGCTATGAAGCAAAGAAATTACTTTTTTTAATCTGATTTTAGGTTAGTAACTGTGGAATTGGAAATGTGTACCTTATCTAATGCATGTATTCAGAAACTGTGAGCTTCATTGTTTCTTGCTTGTACTGTTATGACTTAATTGATTTCAGTAGATTTGTACCTAATTCTGAGTAGAGACAGAAAGGCTACTAGATTTTTATTGTTTTCTTTTTCTTTAGTTTTTGGATGGAGGGAAGGAATTACCGAATCAACAAGGTTGGAAAGGATCTTTAAATTTATTAATTCCGACTTTTATCCCAGGACTGCCAAGTCCACCACTAAACTGTGTCACTAAGGGCCTCATCAATATGTTTTCTGAACACTTCCAGGGGTGGTGATTCCACCACTTCCCTGGGCAGCGTGTTCCAATGCCTGCCCACCCTTTCAGTGAAGAAATTTTTCCTAATATCCAGTCTAAACCTTGCCTGGCACAGCTTGAAGCTGTTACCTCTTGTCCTATCACTGCCTACTAGGGAAAAGAGACCAGCTACCTCTTCTCTCCATCCTCCTTTAAGGTAGAGAGTGATAAGGTCCCCACTGCACCTTCTCTTCTTCAGACTAAACAACCCCAGTTCCCTCAGTCCTTCCTCATAAGATGTGCTCCAGGCCTTTCACCAGCTTCACTGCCCTTCTCTGAACCTGCTCCAGCAACTCAGTATCTCTCTTGTAGTGAGGACCCACGCAATATTTGAGTATTTGAGGTGTGGCCTCACCAGTGCCAAATACAGGGGGATTATTACTTCCCTAGTCTTGCTGGCCACACTATTTTCAATACAGAAATAAAGCCAAAAATCTCCTTATATGATTATTGAGCATATGTTTTACCAGCCTGTCTTTTGCAAACACTGTTGCAGTAGGACTAAGGACACTCTAGCAAACTCCTGTGTCAAGCTTATTGAATTTCATCTGCAGGAGAGTGAAGCTGCTTGTGTCTCAAGATGTAAACTTTGACCTTGGCTCTCAGAACTGAGGTAGAAGGGAAGAAAGATAGAGTGAAACTGGAATGACTCCTAGTTTGGTTCCCAATGTGTTTTTATTTTTAGCACATTAATCGTATGGAAGAATGAAATGATGGTCTAAATTTTCTTGCAGTCTTTGAGTCTCTGAACATGTATATTTTTTTAATTTCATTTAGTAGGTTGCACAGTGGTATTTCATGTAACTCTTAAGCTGTCACACGCAAAACAGAGTCATAACATAATGTTTCCATTATGCCCAGAACCACTCTCTAGAAAAATAAAATTCAGCCTCTCTCCTTTGAGATAGTTCAAAGTATGACATTACTAGATACTGTCGGAGAGTATTCTTCTAGCTTTCTATATCTCCTCATGTGAATTGGGTTCAGTGACATGTTAGTGAGATTCTCTGTCTGAACCTGTTTGTAATCACTGTATTCTTCCAGAATTGTAGTGTGGGTAAGTTTTATGTGTTTTTATGAAATATTCTTGGTACTGTTTTGTGGGGTTTTTTTGGTTTTTTTTTTTTTTCCATTTTGAAAAATAGTTATAGTTTAGGTTAAGTGGATTTTGATGTTTGAAGACCTTATGCTAGTTTAGAATTGTCATAATGTGCTAAAATACTACTAGGTCAGTTTGATCCAAGCACATGATATGAGGTGAATCTGTGCTCAGTCACCTGCTCTCTGCCAGGAAGTGCCACTCTTAGAAAAGCTTTAAAAGCTAAAATATTTTGCTTGAAAGTTAGGACTGGGTCCAGTACATCCACCTCTAGGTACCTGATGTGTGCCAAATTTTTAAGTGTAGCATTTACAAAAAATTTTTGTGTGCAGCAGAGAGATTGATGCTTTTTTTTTTCCACATGGAAGTCCATAGAGTGGTTTCAAACTGAGGTGATTTGAAGCCCTTTCACAGGTATTTTACATCAAATGTTTAATTTTGAAGTGTCTCCTCTCCACGTCTTACAGGAACTATAGTCCTCCAGCTCAGAACCAGAAAAGTATTGTGCATTGGTGGTGCTCTAAGCAACCTGATCTAGTGAAAGATGTCCCTGCCTGTGGCAGTGGGGTTGGACTTAGATGATTGTCCTTTCCAACCTAAACCATTCTGTTATTCAGGTAACTGTCTCTTAGTGGATTCAATGGTGCTAAGTTAAAAGCTTCTGTAGCCAAGTATAAGGTTTTATTTCATTGTGCCAATTACAAGCAAGGTGATTATAGTCTAAACTACAATCTTCCAGTAGTTCTGTGCTTCGGTGTTAGGAAACAGGAGGAGCTTATGTACACTCAGTTGTGACAGTCCACTAACTTCGACTGGTCTTGCTCATCCAAGCTGTGGGCTGTTTGACCTATGAGTTAGTTAGGACCTGCTTCCAGCCCAAGCCTGGAGGAAGGACAGCTCTCACTGTCACCATGTGAGGTTTTTCAGTGCTCTGTGAGAACAGCCCTCTATTCTGATCCTCAGCCCCATGTGGGAGGTGAGGGCTGAGGTCATGCAACTTCAGAGAAGTCTGTGGCTTGCCCGCACAGAAGTCCACACTTACGTGTTGTTGGAAGTCCCTTAAATTGATATCTGTACCATGGTTTTGGGTTCATCTACAGTTTTCAAAAAAACAGTGATTGCAGCTCATAAACCATGATTTTCTTTTTGCTCTATCACACTTGCCTCGTGAATCTCAAAGGTCTGATTCTTTTTTGTATTTTAGATTCTAGTTAGAATTAGGTGTTCTTGGCATAGAGCTATTAAAGAGACACTGTGATTAGGTCTTGGAGTATTTCTGACATTTTCCTCTCGACGTAGATGGCCAGCCATGATGAACTGTCCTCTTGGAAAATCAAGTGCATCAACAATGTTAGGTTTTCTCCTTTTAGTGTTAGCACCACAGAGAAATTACTCCATCAGCAGATTTACTTCAAAAATTTTAGGCACTCTTGAGTGGGAGGAAGAAGTTAGCTTTATTAATCTGTAGTTCTTTACTTTTCCTTTGTGATAGCGTGTTTGACACATTGCTGCAATTAAGTCTAGAACATAGTCTAAGGCCACACTTGAAAAATAATGTTTTTCTTTTCTATTAAAGTCACTCTATCTTCTGTAATGTTTCCACTGTTGAGGATGCTGACTTTTTGGACAGTATTACAGAAAGTGATTTATAAAAATGTAACACTGAAAGTCAACTTGAATTTGCAACTCACCTAAGTATTTGCATAGAGAGAGAGAGGGAAAGAGAGAGAGAGAGTCTCCTGGGCAAGCAAAAACTTTCTAAGAATAAGGAAATTGATGTTAGAAGAGAACTGTGGTGTGCTGAAGAGTATTTTATCTTTGGTCTGATTTTGTTGGAGGTTTTTTTGAGGGAGGAGTAAAGTTTTCTGACTTTTTTTACCCTTTCTCTTGACTGTTCTTTTTGCTACTGTTGCTGCTTTAGGTTGTGGGTTACAAGGAGCAGCTCTGGCAAGTCTATTCAGGGAAGGTCATGTTTCTTAGAGCTCTTCCTGAAGAAAGCCTATCTTTGTATTGGGTTTGCATAGCCAGGTTGGGGTGGGAGGTGGGGAGGGAGCTGCAGATGTGGCTTCTATGAGAAGCTGCTGGAAGCTTCCACTGTGTCCAACAGAGCCAAGACCAGCCCGCTCAAAGACAGACCCACTGGCCAAGGCTGAGCCCATCAGGAGTGGTGGTAATGCGTTGGTCATAAGGTATTTAAGAAGGGCAGAAAAACTGCTATGCACAACAGCAACTACCAGAGAGAGAGGGGAGTGCGAATATGTGAAAACAACAGCCCTGCAGACGCCCAGGTCAGTGCAGAAGGAGGAGGCTCCAGTCTCCAGAAGAGATTACCCTACAGCCTGTGGTGCAGCCCATGATGAGGCAGGCTGTGCCCCTGGAGCCCATGGAGGTCCACAGTGGAGCAGATCTCCACCTGCGGCCCATGGAGGACCTCATGTCGGAGCAGGGAGAATGGCCGATGGAGGCTGTGACTCCATGGGAAGCCCATGCTGGAGCAGGCTCCTGGTTGGACCTGTGGCCCCATGGACAAAGGAGCCCTTCCTGGGGCAGGTTTGCTGCAGAGCTTCTGAGCTGTGGATGACCCATGCTGGAGCAGTCTGTTCCTGAAGGGCTGCACCCATGGAAGGGGGACCCACATTGGAGCAGTCTGTTCCTGAAGGGCTGCATCCCGTGGGATGGGAGGGACCCACGCTGCAGCAGTTCATGAAGAACTGCGTGAAGGACTCACGCTGGAGAAGTTCATGGAGGACTATCTGCTATGGGAGGGACCCCACACTGGAGCAGGGAAAGAATATGAGGAGTCTTCCCGGTGAGGAGCAAAGAGTGGCAGAGACAATGTGGAATAAACTGACCACAACCCCCATCACACTGTACTATTGGTGGTGTGAAGTAGAGAATTTGAGGGTAGGTTTAAGCCTGGGAAGAAGGGAGGATTAGGAATAAGGTGTTTTAAGATTTAGTATTTATTTCTCAGTATGCTATGCTGATTTGATTGGTAATAAATTAATTTCCACAAGTTGAGTCCTTTTTGCCTGTGGTGGTAATTTGCGAGTGATCTTTCCCTGCCCTGACGGTAATTTGTGAGTTATCTTTCCCTGGCCTTATTTCAACCCAGGAGCTTTTAGTTACATATTTTCTCCCCAGCCAACTGAAGAGGGGTGTAATAGAGCAGCTTTAGTGGGCACCTGGTGTTCAGCCAGGGTCAGCCTACCACAAACTTACTAAGAATATTTATTTGGTTATTCTTTGTCTGACTTGGATAACATAGTGACCCTTTTGGTTTCATCTATCTTACGTAGTTCTTTCCAAGTGCCTTGAAACACCTAATTTCAAAACAACTTTTCAAGCATTGTTTCGCATTCCTCAGGTCGGTGAACTGCTGCTATCAGTTGTCAGCAATGTATCAAAAAAAAGAGATACCACCTTGGTGAAGGACTAACTTGTGAATGTGCAATTAATTGTTCCTTGGATAAGAACATTCCTTGTATAATGCTGTTGCCTTGTTACAGTAGCTTGTATGCTAATGGCAGTGTAACTGCCTGACTTGGGCCTTGCGGTACACATACTAAGAGGCTGTGTCTGTTGCCTTACGTTTGTAATGTAAGTCCAACAAGCAGGTTATATAGGCACCATATTTGCATAGGTCTGTTTTTAATGGTTAAGGGCCTGCGTGAATGTCTAACAAAGTGTGTCGGGCATTTTCTGTGAATAAACAGCTTTTCTGTTTTTAAACTAGTGAGATGCTCTTGCAAAGTAATAAGTACAGTTTTAGAATGTTTTGAATTAAATCATATATAATAGAAAGATGGATTCCTTCATGCTCTGAAATTGAAATATGAGTTCCTCTTTACTTTTTCATGTGCTATTTTGTATTAGTGGTGGGGTATTTGTTTACAGCTCCACATCAGAAGAGTGTTTGCATGGTTTATTTGTGAACTGTTTCTTCCCTGACACATTAAAAAGAAGGATAAGGTGCATATGTGAATACAAGATAGCATTAAGATAGGCCTGCTGTATTAATGGACTGAAATCCTTTTGAATTTGTTGAGAAGCTTTTTCCCTTCCCCATAGAAGTAAAATGTTTCTGTGCATATAAAATGAGAAATTGGCTTCCTCTAGCTGCCATTGAAGAATTCTTACGGTAATATAATCCCAGAGGGGAAAATAGGTGATACTCATTTGGGAACAGTTCTATGCAGCTATTACTTTTGGAGCACCAAGTTTACTTTCTTTTTAAGCCTGTTAGCAATAACTGGAATTCATGGCAGGAAGTCTCATATCAGAAAAGGGCAAACAGATTGACAGCACTTCGAACAAGTTAGCCAGTAGCGGTGTGCCTCTCTGGACTTAGTGAAGTAATCATCATGTAGCATACTTGTATATCTTGGGAGTGTACTTATGTTAATATTCTAGTACAACAGAAAAAAATAAATAGATTAGCAAAAAATTAAAACTCCATAACAGATTTCTACCTACTCCCTACTAAATGAATAATGGATCATTTCAGTGAATTTTTCTAAGTGCTAATCAAAAATACAATGATTTGCAACTCATTACTCAAATTTGGAGCAGTAATTTTAATTTTTAGCAATTATAGAGTAGGTGGTTTTTGGTTTTGTTTTTTTTTTTCCTTTGGAATTTATGGTTTATCAATCACATAAAATGGTTTGCTGAATAATCAATCATATAAAATGGTTTACTGAATAACCTGTTCTTTATAACTGGCTTATGCTTTGGTGCTTGCTATTTATTTTAATAGAGGCTTTGCCTTCATTTAACTTCTAGGTAACAATAGGGTGAGCTTAAGTGGTACTGTTCATGAGAGTAATCAATTGAAAGGTACAAGACTTGAATACTTCAGCAGCATTTCTTTCAGTTTGCTGGGGCAGACTTCATTTAAGTTCAGTCTGCCTGGTTGGGTGCATCAGCACTGCATGCCTTGAAATTTAGGCATGTCTCAAATATTTTGTTTGAGTATGCATAAAAGCAGTGCTTTTTTCCCAACACAGCCATTCCATTATAATCCACCAGCAGAGAGTGAAAAGGCTCCCGTCACTGAGCCACGAAA
>JBCJKH010023946.1:8927-19351 GCA_039877255.1 Loriculus beryllinus | reverse complement strand
CAAATGTATTTGAGAAAGACTGAACAGGATGCTTGGTTAACTGATAGTATTAAGCACATGATAAATACGTTTACTGCATGGTAAGTTTTATATCTTTACAAGAAATAAAAGGAAGGCTTTATTGTTCCATATTCCTCTGCAGCAGATATTGCTTATCAATAGAGCAGGTTTAAGCAGCACTGCCTGTGACTTGTATTAGATTCCCACAGATCTTCCAGATAACCCTTGTACAGAGTCACCAATGGCATCTCTGCAAGTCTTGCTCCCAAGCTGAGAACCAACAAAATAAGGAGTGGACAGTGAATACGAGTCTCTGATTTGCCTAGCTTAACCTGGGAACTCTGTAGTTGAAACAGGAAAATGGAACAAGGGGAAAAAAAACCCAACCCAGTTCTTCATGACTTATTTAAAACTTTTCTGCAGTGATTGTCATGGAAAGTAACTCTGAATGCAGAGGAGAAAATATTGTTCTTTTAGCCATGTTAAGCAGATTAAGTTTTAGGGTACGAAAATGCAGACCAAACACTTTCAGCCTCTTAAATGAAGCTGTGCTAACACAATTTTTTGGAGGCTAGGGGTTTGTTTTTATTGCCATCTGCCCAGCCATTGCCAGCAGGCAGTGTTCTACATGCATCAACAAAGACCTGAGTATTAAAGCATGAGATTTAGCCTGGGTAATCCTATTTGAGCTTCTTTTGAAGTTCTAGTGTCCAATTCACATGCATAAGTTTGGGGAAACTTCAGAGGTTTAACAGCCACACAAACTAAAACAATCCTAAACCAGACAAATGCAGTTTGCTTACAGCTCTGCAGCTAATCCTCTTAATGAACAGATTGCTCAGAAAAGTAGATTTTGTCAGTGTCTGTTTGGGTTTGATGAGTGCTCTTTTCCTTCCTACAAGTGTCTCTCTCTTCCTGTAGATGTTGTGGATGCTCAGCAGACCATCTAAAAGTCATGGTCTAGTTAGGACAACTGCATTTGAAAATGTTGACACAAGTGACTGGCTCAAAGGCAAATAAAAAGCTCATGGCAGAGGAGGGAAATAAGCACAGATTTCCAAGCGTTTTGCCTCCAGCCTTTGGGTTAGAGTCCTTCCCCTCTTGAAATAAAAACGAATGGTTTGTACTGAACTATTCACATCCTTTCTGTTCCCAGCCAAATCTTGGTCAGTGTTTTTCACCAGTTATTTTTTATCTAAACCATTTTACTCTACCTTATTCTTCCCCATTTTAATGTCATTTTCTTTTCCATCCTTTTTCACCATGCCAAAACCTCTTCTTTAGCTTTCAGTCAAGCACTTTATCTGCTGTTGTCTTATACCCATCTCTATAGCTCAAAGACTGGACTCTTCTGTTATCCAAGTCTCCAACTGCTGTTCTGATCTTCAATTTTTTCACACAGCTCCACCCTAAACTCATTATAATTTTCTAAATCACTGGTATTTATGACTGAAGCTCTAAATGTGCAGGTTTTAATTCCACCTCTTGCTGTTTTCCTCAATTAAGTTTCATTTTCAGTGATGAAGAGGAAAGATGCCAAGTTTTATGGCAGTTCATGTCACCTACTAATTTGAACCTGTCAAGTGTAGCACCACATGTTGACATAGATGTACCCCAGGGATAATATTTGTCTGCTTATGTACTGAAAAGAAGACAAACAATAATGAAGCCTATACCTTTGTCAAAGAGCTGTCATGGAAGATCATGTATTAATTGTTTCCTTCCAGCACCTTCTGGAAAGCACTTTATTTTTTGCCAGACAAAACAATTAATGGGCTGCTGTATGGAAACTATTTCCTGATATCTGTACAGAAAGACCCTGATTAAAAACCTTCATATTCAAATATCACTATATTTAGGGCAACCACATGAATGGAAAGTGCAATGAAGTATAAAAAAAGTATGCAGATTGTTTTCTGGTTTTTGACCACTCCAACTATCCAAAAGGTTCCTTATATTAACTTCTCCAAGATCATTGCTTAAGATGGCCATGAGTTGTGGTAGGAGATATAGGCAGGCCAGACAAAAAGAAAGGAATGTCAGGGCAGCTTTCCTTCAGTGCTTAACTGCTTCTCCTGAATATAAAGGCAATAGTGGAAGTTAGTCCAGCAAATATGAATGTTCAGAGCAGCTACTGAGGAAAAGCCATAAAATATCTGACTACACCAAAAGCTGCAGCAAAGATTTCCTTTTCAATCAAAATAATTAGTAGAAAAAGAAAAGCCCCAAGCAATTGCAGCACAAAGTTTTTCATCTACCTTAATTACTTTCCATGGGGAAGACATTAGCAATCCAAATGGTCCTTGTCAGAGGGTTACAGAATGATGGTGGAAGAGCCCCAGGCAGTGATATGTGAATGGTTATTCAAACACAGACTGGTACAGTGAGACGGTGCTTTTTGTCTCAAGCATTTTTCTTTGCTGTAGGTAGGTGTGTGCTGTTGGACATCACCCATGCACAGCCCTGGCGTCTGCTTTCTGCAACAGGCAGGTTGTAATGAATTGAATTGGTACCTAGGAACTGAAACTTTCACTTTAAACAAAGTGTAAGCCCATCATCATTTCCAGAAGCTATATCTCAGAGAAAATGAGCCATGGAAAATACATATTCTGATGAGGAGAAAATCCATCAATTTTCTAAAAATCGCCAAGGTGGTTATGAACACTATGTATGAAACATTGAATTTGGCTTGTTTGGTGCTGTTCAAAAAGGGAAAAGCTCTGTGTAATTCCCAGTGATCCAAACGTGCCTTTTTCTGAAAAGCATATTTTATTGCATAATGACAAGGGGCCATTGGAATGGCTCCACTGCTACAGTCAGAGCACACTGGAAGGGATATCTTCCAAATGCAATTAAAATATCAAGGTTACTTAGAGTGAGTTTATAGCTTTCCAGAGCCAAGTAACTAAGGGACAGCAGGGATGGGATATGATTACTTCACTGTGTTGCATCTAAATTGAGGAACTGTGGCTGTTCAAAGCAGAGGAGGGCAATGGCGAGCACAGGCTAGTAAGAAACTGGTAACTAAATCAGAGAAAATAGTTTAACATGAACTTTCCAGAATGTCTGTGATGTCCCTTTTCATGGGGCTACCTGAGAGTGAAGCAGAGGCCAGAGGCAATCCTTGTGCCCTCTTTTTCCATGGGGCACTTACACACAAAAGTCAGGGAAGTGATATTTATTAATCCATTCTGTCCCCCTTGAAGAGTGAGGTTATAGTACAGAGAAAGCTGCTGCTTGTACATTTTAAGTTGTAGAAGTAGTTAAGATTACAGAACTGCCCCCCATAAACTATGAACATTGGTCTGGAGATGAGCTGAAATCTCTGAAGTCCAGAAGAGGACTCTCTGACAGTAAATGATCATTTGCAGGGAAATCTGTGGTACCTAAAGAATAAACAAACCAAAGCCTTAATCCACATCTTGAATGATTGTTTTTATAATGATGCTTGCAAGAGATTGAGGAGAGCCTAAAAGCTTTAAGCCTGCCATCAAACCCTACTATGACCACCCCTCTTACTTATTTTTTCCTGATAAAGAAGGAAGTAACTTATATTTCCTATGGACGATACTTCAGACACATCCATCAGTTTATTGGCTTTGATGTCTTTAAGTAAAAAAAGAAACAAAGAAGCACCCAGAAACCTTACTCATAATAAGCCTACAACCATCTGTGGGTTATTTTTGTGTGCATTGCTAATGATTCTGTTTATTTAGTAGACCAAAATATCTCCTTGCAGAGAGTGTGTGTCTGTGTTTGAGGACTGTGAAGATGGCAAACAACTTCTCTGACACAGGATGCTGTACAAGCATCAACATAAAATATGTCTCTGGTTTACATCACTCTTTGGATCCATTGCACGTTGCATCTATAAAGCAACTCATGCATTCTTATGCTACAAATTTTAACAAGTAAATGGATTATGAAATATTTATAGTTCTGAATCTATGTGCACCAGATTATAAAATCCTTTAGCAGAACACTTCTATACCTGTTTGTGTCAATTTTGGCTCCTATCAGACTTCACGTTTAAATTGAAGATACACTGAAAATCTTCTCTATGTCAGGAATTAAACTGTATGATCAGTGAGTGCTAATTAAAACACAGCTTCCTCCTTGTCTTGGTACTTCTATGACTCTCTACTTCAGGTTTAATATCTCTGCAGTCTGTTGCTCTGGTTTTAATTTCTTGAAGAATAGAACTGAATAGTGGAGATAAGTAAATTTTATATAAGCAAAGATGCTAGTTAAAAATATATCTGTTTCCCACAAAGACAGATGCTGCGAACAGGAGCTGGTGTGAGGAAGTCAACTGCTTTGAGATTACCAGTGAGCTGGTTTTAAGGTAATGGAAAGAGGCAACACCTGAAAACAGATAAACAAATAGGAGACATGACATCCTTGTAAAACAGGAGTCTGTGATCAGGCTCCAGGAAACTGCTTATATTGAGTTTGGCTTAGACCTCTTAAGACAGCAGGAAACCTTGATAGTAGTAAGTATGCTCCAGCCTTTCATAAAACGTAGTATAACATGCTCTGTTCCCTCACTCCATGGTTTTGATCTTTTTTTCTCTGCTTGAACACTCCTTGTTGGTTTATTTTCCGATTCTCTTTATCAGTCTAATTTCCTCCCCAGGCTATTTTGGTCAGACGTATATTCTGTTATTTCATCATCTCTTTTCAGTCTTCCAAGTACCTATGATTTCTCCTGTAATTTTCATCTTCTTTAGCAGCTACTTTTCCTTTCAAGTACCTCTTCTTCCTTCTTTAATGAGATTTTTTTAATGGCCATTTTCAGGTTTTCAGTTCAGATCCCCATCCCTGTTCTTCTCTGCACTCTACCAAGCATTCTTTTGCCCTTTTGACTTTAATTTTTCTCACCCCTCAATTCTAGCATCTCCCTTTTCTCCTACCCCCCGCCCTCCCCTGCACTGAGTGATTAATTTTGGTTTGTCTACACCTAATTTCAGGGCAATGAAAGAAATCCCATGTTCTTTCATTATGCATCATGATCATCTTAGGTCGCAAATTGTATACAACAACCTAAAAGTTCTTTTGAATTCCACCTTGCTTATCTATACTCTGTCCTTATATTTAGCCTATGCCATGATTAACAAGGAAGATACTAAATTATCCTTCAGCTAGGAAATAGTTCTCCTCATACTCTTAAATTATGTTTCACTTTTGTGTCTCTCAGCCTCACAGCTAATCATGGAGAGACACTTGTGTGGCAACTCGTTCAGGCTGCTTGTGAGATTAAGATTCTAAATAATCCTGGAGGGAGTTGAAGAAAGGTGAAACAAACTGGCAATTGTAGACAAATGTTCAAGTGTATTCCTCAAGAATGCTTTTGTGATTAAAAGAAAAATGATGGTAAATGGGTTATGCTACTCCTTACTGAGCAAGCATAACCCTAATGAGTTATGCTACTTCCTTACTGAACCCATATGTTGTCCATAGAGCAGTGGATGTTACCTACCTTACTTCAGCAAGGCTTTTGACACTGCCTCCCATTACATTCTCCTAGGTAAACATAGGAAGTGTGGATGAGTGGACAGTGAGATGGATTGAGAACTGCCGGAATAGCAGAGCTTAGAGGGTTGTCATCAGTGGTGCAGAGTCCAGTTGGAGGCCTTAGCTAGTGGTGTTCCCTAGCAGTCAGTACTGGGCTCAATCTTGTTCAACTTCCTCATTAATGAACATTGATGAAGGAACAGAGTGTAACCATCAGTTGGGTTGCTGTTGATACAGAACTCGGAGGAGTGACTGATACATCTGAAAACACTGCTGCCATTCAGCAAGACCTGGACAGGCTAGAGAGCTGAGTGGAGAGGAACCTGATGAAGTTCAACAAAGGTTAAGTGTGGTCAAGTAGACAAGTTAACCATGAGCCAGCAGCGTGTCCTTGTGGCCAAGGAGGACAATGGTATCCTGGGGTGCACTGGGAGGACTGTGGCCAGCAGGTAGAGTGAGGTGATCCTCCCCCTTTACTCTGCCCTAGTGGGGCTGGATCTGGAGTTCTGTATTCATTTCTGGGCTGCCTAGTTCAAGAAAGACAAGGAACTACTGGAGGGGGTCTAGTGCAGGGATACAAAGATCCCTCAGAGAAAAGGCTGAGGGAGCTGGGCCTGTTTAGCCTGAAGAAGAGATGACTGAAAGTGGATCTGTGCAGTGTGCTCTAGGTGAAGCTGTTTAGCAGGGGGTTGGACTGGATGATGTCCAGAGGTGCCTTCCAACCCCACTATTCTGTGATTCTGTGAAAGAACCCCCGCAACAATTTTGAGGTTTAATTGTCAGTAAAGAAAGAAGGATTCTTATCTGCTGGTAGACAGGCAATGTGTGTTGGTTTGTTATGTGGTGCACAGCATAAGGATATTTGTCAAGGAAAGCAAATATAGCAGCTCTCATCACTATACAGTTGGTGCACAAGAGTCTTGATTTTAGTCAGAACTGAATGATGCGGAGTTGTACTTCCAGCACGATGTTCCCTGTTGAGGCTGATCTTCTGCTAAACCAATTCTCCCTGACTCAGACTGTAATGCATCAACGTTTCACATTTCAGAGAGGTTAATGTAGAGTAAATAGTCCAGAAAATTAGTAACAGTGGAAGAATCTCCACCAGCAAAATGAAAACTTTCTATAATCGCTGCTCATTTATTCATGGACAGGTCAATATTATAATGTCAGTTCAGGTCAGGAGTGAACTTTTGGAGCAACTCAGAATTATCCCCACACTCACTACTTTTAAGTTTGTCTTGTGGAGTGGTCTTGGAATTCACAAGTGGATCCTTTATGAATAAGAGAAATCAGAAGACGCATTCATACCACTAATAGATGTCCAGTTCATCGGACCAGACAAGTCTAAAGCATATAATGAAGTATGTAGAGTGAGAGCATCAGATCCTCAGACCAAACACTCTGTTCTGGTGACCATCTCCCAATTCATGATAACACTCACTGATGGAAACAGACCCTGTGCAAAAAAGGCAGCACTCAACCTGAATCAGATATTGAGTTTACAAGTGAAAGGTGTTCTTTAGTCTTCCTGCTTTGGAGATCTGGATTTGTACATGGTCAGTCTCTTGCTTAACTTGTTGGACAGGATGAGACAGTCATGTAAAGAGCAGTTTCCAGCAGAAGCTATTTCCTGAGCAGCATGGTTTTCTATACAAAATAGTGGCTGGGCTTTAAGTCTCCATACTGTGTTAAGTTATCATCTTAAGATATGCACTAGACACAAGGCTTCATGCCTGTTCTTCATCTGGCCTGTCCAGGTTGTGTGGAGCTGCCCCAAGGGACTTTGAACATTTCCCTTCCAGTTATCTCAAAGGCTCAAGCAAGTGTGTTGTGTACTTCCTGTATCTGATGTGGGTAATAAGTAGTATTTGGCTCAGGAAAGGGCTTAAACTTCCATTTAAGTGACTGCAGACACTTACCCAGGGAAGTAGTGAATGCTCCATCCCTGGCGGTGTTCAAGGCTGGGTTGGAAAGAGCCTTGGGTGCCATGATTTAGTGTGAGGTGTCCCTGCCCATGGCAGGAGGGTTGGAACTGGATGATCTTAAGGTACTTTCCAACCCTGAGTACTCTATGATCCTATGATTAAAGACTCTCCAGTGAAGTCATTACCTAAAGTTAAAATGCAGGAAATATTTTGATCCAAAGATGACAAAAATAGAGGAGCCTGCAAGTGCTTTCTTGACATGTCTATAAATCGTTATTTGTCCTTTGGGCTATATCTTTGGAAAAAACAATCTGACATATCTTCAGGAGTTAGGCAAGAAGGAATGGTGGGGGCATCTTCTCACCCTTCCACAGCAAACTACAACAACCTCATGGCCTCCTCTGCCTTTGAGCTCTACTGCCAGGAATGTCGGCTGGCTACTGAGAATTGGCCAAAGCTTTGCAGTCCTGAGTGAAATGACATCACATACAGGGCATTGCTCTCGTGGTTGGATTGTACCTTTAAGTTCCCATCACAGCAGTTCTGGAGTTTTAAAAGTCAGTATCTGAAAAAGTCATTCTATGTGGAAATGGCTTTACAGCTACATAATCTTCACTGAATCTGTAATTCAGGGAACTGTATTATAAAAATATATACTAAATTTCATAATGATATGATGAAAGAGGAAGCTTAAGTAATAAATTCCTATGGGTAACCTGTTTTACATTCAGTACTTCAAAGCACAGTATATTAACTTAAGTCTTGTGTGCTCCTGGGAACTGCATAAATAATAACAATAATAGATATTAAGGGAAACTATGGTAGTAAAGGTCATGTGTGTCTGAAATTAAAAGGCAATACATCAGCCTATAGAGCAAGACAATGTTTAAAGGTTGAAAGAACACATTGTTTTAAGAAAATTGCCCAGGAGGAAATGACAAAAATTAATCATTTGTAATAAACCAGTGGTATTTGTAAAAAATCCTGTATGTAGGAAAGCTTGTAGCCTGCTAAAATGTTGCAGTAGTCACAGTGTTTGGATCTAGCTTGAGACTGATGGAGTAAGGATGCCTGTAGCCAGTGCTCTGTGGTGTGGGTCCTAATTTCCGGATGCAGATGCTTATCATATTTTTTTCCTGTTTACTAAATGAGGCTTTCTCAGCACTCTTATATATGTTTACAAGCTTATTTAAAGTGATCTAGAGTCAATGGAAGTGTTCAGCAAGCATCAGATGAGACTCAATTGATCAGTCCTTAACAGTATTTGGGCATTTGATTCTTAGTGGGGCTTATTCTGCAAGCCAGATTTGTAAAATCAGCCTCATTTAAAACAGTTACTGCTTAAGTGTCAGCTGAGACTCTAAAATCTGACACTGTATGCTTACATAGGCCTCCTCAAGCAAGTTTTGCTACCCTTACAGCCAGCAAGTCTGACTCCAGGCACGGTCGATGCTCTCACATACAGTATGGGCTCCCAAGCCCCTGTATGTCAGCAACATAATAGGCTTTTAGATACCAAGCACAACTATACTTACTGCTAGTTTGCTAGTGCTGTTAAAGCCATGTAAAGAAATGAGCTCTGCAGTCAAGAAGCAGGAGAAATTCAGAGCACCCTGTGCTTTATGAGCACTTCTAAGCCCACTCATCAGTATAGTGCTATTGACATCCATAACCCAGTAGACATGAAAGCACTTTTGTGAAAAGGTATAGCTGCAAGGACAAGGTTAATTGTCTCAGTTAAGCATCATGCTAATAGATACCACGTTAGACTGAGGAGGGGTGGAAATGTATGTGTTTTGTTCCTTTCCGCTACATAATTCCATATGCAATTTCTGTCACTTCTCAATGTCATTTGTTCAGCCCTTGCTGTCTGTATCAAGCCTGAATGCAAGTTTTTTATGTAGATGTCTTCAAAGATTGATTATGTTAGAAGTGTTGGAGTTTTTTCCCCTCTCTGGGGGAAAAGAAATGTGCTGGTCAATGTTTACCTCTGCAGTGAATATATATTCGGTGTTTCTGTTAAGCAGAATGCCACCAGAGATATTATTGGCATAAGCTTTGTTAATTAGAAAATGCATTGAATGTTGACCTGGCTGACAAATTCTATTGACTTCTAATGTGAGCGGAAGCAAGAAATTTCCTTAAGTACTAACAGTTAATGATTTGAATAATTGCCCTGAGAGAGGAAAAGAGATCAGTGTTGATACACAGAGAACTACACTGATCCTAGCTCTGTAAAAAAAAGCTGTGGGGAAGGTTTTTAGGTAACAGAAGATGTGCCTGTCTGCTGGTAACGTGAAAATATTTTGGAATGTTCTGAACATTTGACTTTTAAATTTCAAATTTTATCTGAACAGACAGGTCTGGGAGTCATGTTAGGAAATCCCAATTCCTTTTCCTTAACTAGCTGTGGCTGTAACTCGCACCGGGGAAGCTTTTAGATGTGAACTAAAACTACATGGGAAAAGTAAACAAGTAGAAGTGAAGGTGACAGATAACACTGCCAGGTTACCACAGGCTGTCAGTAATTAGTAGGACTCCTATGATTAAAAATCATAGCTCCAGCATCATGGCTTTGTCCTTAGAGGTTTTGTCCTGCTGTAAAACTGAAGTTGTGTAGCTCCATCCAGCTCACACATAGAATCATAGAATCATAGAATCATAGAAGAGTTAGGGTTGGAAAGGACCTTAAGATCAAGGGTTGGAAAGGACCTTAAGATCATCTAGTTCCAAGCCCCTTGCCATTAGCAGGGACACCTCACACTAAACCATGCCACCTAAGGCTTGCCCATTGCATGATTTGTCTTTGCTTGATCTCCATTCTCCTGCAGAATTTCACAAAGATGTTTCTTGCTGCAGTGTGTTCCTCATGCCAGAAAGGCATCCTTGGCCACCAAGCTCTACACAGAATCAGGGTGAGCATGGAAGTACCTAGTTCAGAGCAAGATGCTGTGCAAGGGGATAGCTGCAGGGTCAGTGAGC
>JBCJKH010023943.1:28826-40224 GCA_039877255.1 Loriculus beryllinus | reverse complement strand
GTGAAATTGTTGGTCTATGCATTAGACTGAATTCAGGCTTCGATCAATGCTAATGTCATTCTGAAGTCTCCTTTACAGTTCTGTTCTCTGACTTCTCACCTGTAACTAGATGATGAAGGGAGAATATCCTAGGCTATGCACAATGCTAATGCTAAGTGTCTGGTACACTGGCTATGGGATCCCACAGCATAAGACCAAGATGAGTTGCTTCAATCACAAACTCCTAATATGTCCCTGTAAAGCATGCAAAATGCCATGAAATTAATAGCATCTGAAATAAATACTTAAAATAGGTGTATTGGTGCCTCTAAAATCAATAAAGTTACTCTCATGAGGCCTGTATAGGATGTTTGTATTGCCTCTTTTTCCTGGATAGTGAGCTAATGACAGAGATGAAGTGACTTTTAGAGTCACACAGGAAGCCTGTGGCCCAGCTTGGGAGCTGAATATAGTGACTAAACCACAAGCTTCTCACTTCCTCTCTAAATCATTTCTAACAGTTCTCAAAGAGCAGCAGCAGTTGTTCTGATGAGAGATATGTTTTGTTATTGAAATGCTCTTGGGATGCACAAGGTAGTAGGGCTGTCTCAATTGTTTCATTTATAATTGGAGTAATATTTCTTCTTAGGAATTCAGAGAACATTACTAGATTTACAGGTATTTATTAGAAAGAGGTCTAAAACCAAAATGAAAATAAAGGCTGCAGCTGAGAAGCCCAGAATAAAGTCCACACCTAATTGAGTATAATAAGATTAACTCTGAATTATAATTTCAGGTGGAATTTAAAAGTTGGAAGGTAAAATAATCAACTCAGGACTATTGGAACAATCTCACTTTAGTACAGATTGGCATGTTTACATGCAAAGTGTGCCACCCAATGATTTCAGTAAGCAGCAAACAAATGCCACCATAATTTATATGCATTTGAGGCACTTCTCTGGATAAGAGATCACCTGTAATCCAAGGAAGAAATAGCAAAGGAAAAGGATCGAACTGTACTCATGCTGCCTGTGAACCTAACCAACTGCAAACATTTACCAAAACAGGATACAAATTAATTTCTTTTACATAGTTAAGACTTCCCACAAATTCAGAACAATCTAAAGTTTGTTCTAGAATAAATGAACTCTAGAATAAATGAATGCATTACAGCACAATGAGAACAGGTTAAAACCAACTAATTTTTGGACTCATCCAGAACAGAAGATGAAGATCACCCAGACTTAGTTAGCTGGTACTGCATATAAGGTGAAGACAAAAATGTGCAGAAGTCTTGCTTTAGTTTAGCAAATTGTGAATGTAGCAAAGTATCACGGCTTGCTAATCCATGAGGTAGAAGAAAAACCTTCTGAAACATTATCTGTCATATACATCACAATGCATTCACTATAGTGATTGTTTCAAACACAGACATAACCACCTATATGTTATATATGTTGTGCATATTCAGGTAGGTACTTCCAGGTTATTGTGACTTTCATATGCTAAAAATTGGTTTTGTTTAATATTTGAACTCCTAGCTACCTTACTTAACCAACACAAACACAATGACAAGCTGCTGTTGTCTTAGGAATAAAGCAAATAAAAGATAAAATGTACATTATTGATGAAGAAATAAAAGAGCCTGCCAAAAGCAACAGGCTCTTTTTAGCATCCACTTCAAAGAAAGAGCAATTAACATCCACCAAATTTGAAGGGCTGGGTTACAGAAAGCAAATTGGAAAATGTTCTTACAAAGAGATAGACCTGGTCAGAGTGGCCTAGGTTCTCACAGTAAAATATTTCAGCAGAAAGGTACTGTATGGGTCATTTGTCACTTGAAACTTCTACAAAACAGAACTTGTTCAAAACTACTAATTGAATAAACTTCATTGAATAAACTCCATTGTTTTGAATAGGAGGTGTTTAGATTATACTCTACAAACTGTCTGTTTACACATGATCTTTTTATGCCCCTTTCTAGTATGGAAAGTATTCCAGTTCATATGATAGTACAATCTTATCTGCTCTTCCCAAAACATGCTATATTATCAGCCTTTCATGGCACAAGATTGAAATATACTTGACAGATTTAATTTTATCTGTGGTCTATTATGGCTGTTTCAGCCATCATGAAAATGCAAGGCATACAGAAAAAGAAAAGATGAGTAGCAAAAATAAAAAGTAGAAAGTATATTGTAGATAGTTTAAAGTTACTCTTCAAGGAGTGTGTGTCGTAACAGCTTCAGGATACTTACTGTTATGAAAAATGTTATCTATCTTGTTATCTATCTATCTATTTATCAATTTAATGTTTTGAATATTTTTAGGGGTCCGCCATTACTTATATATAGATGCTCACTTGTAAATAATTGAAGTAACTTCTCCAGAGGTTCAGCTATTAAGACAAATATGTTATGGGAAGGTCTACAACACAAATTCTTTAGACAGTGCAAAGATAACCAACATTTTATTGTTATTTGCCAAAAAATACTTAAATAACACTTCAATGCTGAATCTTCAAAAAACTACACATACATTAACAAATTGGTCTATATACTTCTGCTTTATTGTACAATCGGTGGATATATTTACATTACCTAATATTGGATAATTTCTTTCTCTGAAAAAGGGTGTTTTGAAGCAGTAGTTATGTCATGGCAAAATAAAGAGAACAAGTAGGAAATATAAAAATGTACTGAAATTACTAGTTTTGAAAATTGGATCAATTTCTAGGCATTATGCATATGAATTTAGGACCTGAAGATGCATGGAGTTATAAAAATCCATCACCTATTACCTATTACCTATTTCACTGGATTTCAAGCTTGTTAAGGCCAGACTTAGCCCCTGCTTTCTCAAAGAAGTGTGAAGCAGGGATGCTTTAGTGTTATACACACCTATATTACAGCATTGTGAGTGTACACATTAATTTAATATACATCTAGATCATGGAAATGTGGATGCAGAATTCTCGAAGAAGATACAAGCATTCAGACCAAAGGAAGACAGTAGCTGTCATATTTTAGTAGAGCTGGAAGGAAAATAAAAATGATGTTTCCAAAAAACATCTGGTATTTATTTCCATCCCAGTATAGAAAACAAGAAAAGATTATTCAAAATAGTTTAACAGTTGAATAACTTGCCTTGGGGTAATAGAAGGTGGAGATACAGTTCTACTTTCTGTCCAAACTAATCTGCAACAAAATCTTGAAACCTCCACATTCTAGACGAATTGGCCTGACTGTCAAGTTACAGCATCAGGCTGCTGCAGTGAAAAGTTGTAGCTGTTCAGCAACCTGTGCTTGTTTTGCCTGGAGTAGAGTTAATTTTCTTCATAAGCCTATGTTTTGAAATTGTGCTAGAAACAGGGATGCTTTTGTTATTCCTGAGCAGTACTTGCTCCTTGCATCACACCAGCAGCAAGTAGACTTGAGAGGAAGGGGGGAGGCACAAGAATTTAGGAGGAATAACAGCTAGGACAGCTGATCAGAAATGACTCAAGTGATGTTACATACCATATGGTGTCATGCTCTGCATATGAAGCTGGGGAAATAAGGAGGAAGGAGGGCACATTTGGAGTGATGGTGTTCGTCTTCCCAAGTAACTGCTATGTGTAATGAAGCCCTGCTTTCCTGAGGAAGGTTGAACAGCTGCCTGCCAATGGGAAGTGTCCGTGGTTTATTTTGCTTGTTTGCGCTTTTTTGCTTTATCTATTAAGCTGCCTTTATCTCAACCTATGAGTTTTCTCACTTTTATCCTTCCAATTCTCTCTGCCATCCCATTGCAGGGGGAGTGAGTGAGTGGCTGGATGCTGCTTAGTTGCCAGCTGGGGTTTAAACATGATACCAACATTATTGTTTTTAAAGGCTATATTTATCTCACCTCAGGAAAATAAGCTAAAGATCAGAGCGAAGTACATGGGTCATTTTCATGCTGTAATTACAGAACTAGCTGCAGCCCTCACTTTGTACATAGACATGCCTCAACATCTGCTTTGCACCAGGATTTCTCCCAAGGCCAGTGGAGGACTTTCCTATGAACTGTTCGTTATAATTAACATTTTTCCATATGTTTGAGAACTCTGCAGGAACATGGACTTCTACATGTTCACTTTGCAGCCTTCCAGGTCAGATAATGCTTCAGTTTCCTTTAAATTATTGTAGATTAAGAAGGAATTCATTGCTTTCAATGGGATATTTCATAAAAGCAAGTTTTAGATAAATGTCATAAACAGGTAGATATCATGAATAACAGATGCTTGTCTAAAACATTTTTCAAAACTTGCTGCAGAATCCTCTTCTGTGGAGGCTTTGTAAGAACAAGTTAGACAAACTTAACACCTATTAATGATGGACCAGATATTGGACCCTGCTGCAGGTCAGAATATTATGTGTAAAGCTAGAAACTTTCAACTATTTTTCATTTGTGGCCTCCTAAAACATTCTACTGGTGATGCAGAAATTTTGCACATTTCATCTAATATATAGTATACAGGAACTTGATATTCTTAGTTGCTTCTCATAGACCTCTTCAAAATAGTTAGAAGGCCTTCATATCTGACTACAGGGTATAAACTTCTGGACTGTGAGAAGGCCTTTTTTATGCCTATAGATCAGTGGTTTTGTAATACATCTGTACTTTGCTTGGTTTAATTTTTAAATTTTTTGGAATTTTTTCTTAACCCACAAAACAGTCCTGGTGATGCGATTCCACAACTCTTTCCAGGGCAAGACCTTTTCCTGAAGTTCCTCCTGCCACTAGTTAATCCAACAGACTCCCTTCTGGTTTTAGTAAGGAGAACCTGTCGCTGAGGAAGCCATTGCAAGTTTTTCATCCCCCTGAGAGGAGACATTTTATTAATTTTGAGAGCAGGTAACCAGGTAATGCCATCAAAAACCTGCCTACAGTTCTCTGCTGAAGCTATGCATATTTTTTTAATGTTGTTTATGTTGCTTTCCCAGTAGTCACTGTAATGTAGTCACTTTAATAAACAGCTTTAAGAATTATTAACTTACTGCTACAAGCCAATCATACCACAAGTGTAGTTAAAGCCTGTATGAACAGTTGGTTCTCCTGCATGTAGCAGCTTGTCTATACCCTGTAACAGTTTGTTAACTGATCATTTTGACTGTTTAGTTTGGTTTAATGATGCCTAAAAAGAGGAATAGTGTGTGTTATGGACTAAATAACTGTAAAAATGTATTCAGAAAAATAAACCAATTGTTTCTTACTGGAGCATGAGGAACAAGGATGGAGCTGCTAAAATCTACTGTTACTATAATTTAGGTAGAAAATGTGTGTAAGGGGCCAAATACTGGGAAATCATTAACTTCAAAAAGTTCAAGACTAAACTTGTTGTACTCTTAATAACTGATGATTACTTAGCCTGTATTTTTTTTTTTACTGTATAAAGCAAAATGCATAGTTTTAAGAGTGCTCATACAATTACAATTTCTATTATTCTGGGGTTTGAAATTCCTGGGTTTATTTTAATTATCTTTAAAAGATGTAATCAGTCATACAATCCTACACCTTAATATATATTATTATACTTACAGACTATGAGAAACATTGTGAATGGAAAAGGTTTTAAAATGCATTTTTGGGAGGAACATAATGCAACAAAAAGAAGGTGAGCCTGAACAGACACACTGGCACAACAGAAGACTGAAACAGCAGAGACTAACAGCAACAAAGTAAGTTGTAAGTTAACTTTGATCACTTGCAGTCAAACTGCTCAGCAGTAACATATTAATCTTAGCATTGGTAGTTCAGTTGCAGGCCATTTATTACAAAATTAAATGTGCCATACTCATAAACAGAAGGGGATTAACTATATAAAACAACTTTTTCCAGAACAAAGTTGACCAAAATGCTCTAAAGAGGTAATAGTCACCAAAGGGAATTGATGCTGCAGTATTGATCAACAAAGATATGTTTCCATTTGCCTTCAGCCAGGCAAGTTCCTGGTTTTCATTGGAACTTTAGAACTGCTCAGGAAATGACAATCTGATGAGGATTGTTGTCAAGGCTGGAAGATCTTGTGGCACCAGTCATCATGGGAGTTTGCAAGCTACTGGGATGGAATAGAAGTGTAGCGAGCTAGTGGATCCAGCAAGTGGGATACTGGCTTGCTGGCATGTCTTAGACCATGAAGAAGATTTGAAATCCTGTACTAGAACAACTGAGTTGGAATAGAGTGGCTTACATCATGATGGAGAACAATCTGTTCTTATGTATATGGAATCAGGGCAGGGTAAGGAGAAGCAGGAACAGAGACAAGTACGCCATCACTCATCCCAGCACAGCTGGGAAAGTTCAGGAGAGCAGTAGCTGCTATTACTCGTGTCTTGTTGACAGACAGCATGGGAAGGGAATTCTCAAAGAATGCACAGCATTACTTCATCATCTTTTTGTCTAGCAGCTTCCTAACTGATCACGTGTGAAACAATAAAGGATTAAGACTGCCACAGGATCATAGCATAGTTAGGGTTGGAAGGAGCCTTAAAGATCATCCAAGTCAAATCCCTCTTCAATGGGCAGGGACACCTTACACTAGACCAGGTTGCTCAAATCCCCATCCAACTTGGCCTTGAATACTGCCAGGAATGGGGCAGCCACAGTTTATCTGGGCAAACTCTTCCAGTGTCTCACTGCCTCACAGTGAAGAATGTTTTTCTAATATCTAAATCTACTCTCCTTCAGCTTAAAGCCATTCCCCTTGTAAAATGTTGCTCTTCAGCTTTCTTGTAGTCCATCTTTGGCTTAAGTGTTTGTATCTCAGTTGCCCTTAAACATTTATCTTCTCTAACAAGACATGAACAATTATTTTAAATGAAATGTCCATTAAAATCTACCAATCTCACAGAGTTTATAAGAGATGTGCCTTTGATTTACTCCTGAGATGTCCTCCAGAGTCCTAATGCTGTTAAGTTAAACAGTGTTCTCCAGTGCACTCATGATACTTCCATTTCTCCTCATGTCATCTGGGCACATCCCTTACTTTATTTTCATACCCTCAGAGTGTTAGAGACTATGGCTGGTCTGCAGTTATGTTGGTATGAAATGGCCAGCTGGAAAGAACAAGACCTCATTGATTTGGCTCAGCAGCCTTTCTCTCAACATCAGTTTCACACAGCAGTTCTCACAAAATAAAAGGCAATATCAAAAGCAAGAACAATATTGACTATCACTAACCTGTTGACATTTCTATGTTGGAGACAGAAGGTTTAGAAGTTGTATTAGTAAAGATCTTCTTAGTATGTTAACATTTTTTGAGTTACAGCTGTATGGACAAAACTCAATGCTAATGCAAGAGTTTACCTTAGTGGAACAGGTAGCTCTTAGATTGCTCACAGTTCTTAAATATTATACCCATTCCTTCAAGGCAGAAATTCCTGAAAACTAGTATAACTTCAGATGATCTGATTTTTCATGTCTATAATCTTTTTATTCTGAGTTTTATTATATATTTTCTATGGCATTCTACTAAATGAAAATTTATTTCGGATGTCTTGCATATTCCACTTTTTAACCTATGAAATGAATGCTTACACTATTCAAACTGTACTTGGGCCCTTAACAGGTTAACTGTTCTTTATATAATGTTATTTGATCATGTGACTAAGGATAAGGGATGTGGTTTTATTCTACCTAGGGTCTGCTAGCAGAAAAGTTGGAGATAATTTGTATCAGATCCATAGTTTGTTTTTCTTTGCTGAGTCCACTTACTTAACATTTTAAACCTATGCCAAAGATGAATTTAGCCCTATGTCTTTTACACTGACTTTTACAAGTATTTCCAGACTTCAGGCACAGTCTAACAAGATGATGATGTACATTGCTAAGGATGTTTCTCCTCAGCTTATTCAGCTGGGATTCAAGTAAATTATGTAAACATTTCCCATGGCAGCTCCCCAAGGTGTACACATATGCTAATCTGGAGTTGTGTTTTTCAACTCTTTTTTTTATCTTGGGCTTTTTTTCATGGAAGTAATTTAATCAATTTGGAAAGAAATTGTTTTTAAAACAAGGGAAGTTGTGGATGCTTTAAAGTGTCTATTTTTGGATCACATATGAAAGAGGAAAATAAAATATTATGTTTGTGTTCAAGACTCATTTAACAATGGCTCATAATGGCATATGTTAAAGCTGATGAATAATTAAGAAAACTGGTCATGTAATTATTAGAAGAAACCACATATTGTCTCAGAGAATGTAAATCAACAAATTCAAGTCAGCCACAGTCAGACTACTCTGGGGATTTACTTTTGTGCTCTGACAAGACCTCTGTTCAACTGCAGCACTGCTACTGCTGTAGCAGTACTGTCTGGTTCCAGGGCAGCACACGCTCACTGCAAACTGGCCCATAGGGTTAGTCCTGTCCTACATACTATTTAAGAATGCAGTCCAGCATTTTTTTGCTAGCCTGTGTATTTCTAAGAAAACCATAGCTTTTCTGTTTTCAAAAGGTGACTTGAAATGATATGTTGTGAAGGTTGGAAAAAATCCCCATAAGGTCTTTAAAGAGAGCAGGAGTTGAAAAATACCTTTCAAACAGCAGTATGACAGTAAAATATCTCAGACAGCTCCTCTTTGTTGTTTGAGCTGAACATTCCATGTGAATTAATGGAAAGAAGAAAAGTTGTGGATATGGTTTTAGAAAACAAGCATTAATTTTCCTTTTAAACTTGCAAATAGTGAGACAGGAGATGCAAATAGGACCTGATTGATGGCACACATTTCACAGATATATCTTTTAATTAAAAAACATAATTCCTGTCAATAATACTAATCTTTGTCTTGAGTTTGCTAGTTGAAAACACCTAACAGTGGTATTTGGCTGAACAGAGCATTAAATAAATAAAATATAAGTTTAGATGTTCACTGTAGTTTAAGACTTCCCTTTTTACCATGCCATTTATAGTTCATGGATGCCCAAACCATCATCATTAGAAGACATCATATTGCACATTAGGACTCTCACAGTAACTTTTTGGAAAAATTAATAAAGGAATCTCTATTAGCTTTAAGAGGAGAAGGATTAGGTGTTAAGCTGATGATGGAGAACTTTTTCTCCACAAACAGTTTTATTGGCATGACTGCCATAAATACTTGGCCTGTGTGACTGAAAGATCAAGAATGGGATAAATACATATATATTGCAAATTTTGATTTAGCTTAATTTACAGTGACAAAAACTCATGATACTGAGGGCTACAGCTTTCAATACAACCATGGAATAAGCATAAGAAGTAAAACCTTAACTCAGGTTCTCATTATTCTGAGTTATGCTCCAGTGGTACTTCAGAATGAAGGTTTTTACCTACTGCTTTCTTTTTTGTACAGTTTGAAACAGTAGCTAGAAGTCTCACTTACTTTCGCCTGTAAATCTGTGACTGCAAGAGGAGACGCTGCTGTTTCAGAATGGGAGGCAAATGTGTCTAAAATTCAAGTCACTTTGTGTCTGCTAATTTAGCTAGCTACAGAATTAAGGCTGAAGATTTGCCGTGTATCATTGAGCATCCTGTGCAATGAACACATTCTTCTTAAGCATTATTTATCCTGTTACTGTAGCAGAGTCAATTGTCCATGCCTGTGCTGACCCCCTTTGTTCATTCTAAAATTCATTTCTGTGGTAATGCAAAGTGATACCAAGCTAGTCACAACTTCTGTCTGTCCCCAGAATAACTATAGCACTGACAATTTACAATAATCTCTACTGAAATTACCTAAGGCATTCATTCTTCAAACTTTCTGGCTATGTCAATATAAATGATCACAGAAATGACTGAAAGACAGCAAATTGGGTCCAAATGTTGAATCTTGTCCATGGATTTTTTTCTTTGAAAGGCACAATTTTTCATGTACCTTGTGGAAGTTTGGAGTTCTGTGTTACTTTGGCAAGAGGATTTACTGTTTTGCAGTGTTTCCAGAGCACGTTAGGCTTACTAATGCCAAGATTTTTTCAGGAAAACACCAGTCCTGAACTATAGGAAGATGCACTGATAGAGGTTAGGTGACCATGAAGGCACAGAGATGAGAGTGAATAAGGAGCAGGCATGTAAACTAGGAACAGCAAGTTAAAGGATGCCCAGACAGGGAGAAAGAGGCTGCCTAGGAGGAAAGCTTAATGGGACGAATTTTCCTAGAGAATATGGCATCCAGGAACAGAAAGACACCACATGATGAGGTGTAAGGAGAAGTATAGGATGGCTTAGGAAAAATACGGGGAAAAGCAACAGAGGACTGAAGAGACACAGGAGTATGGGTGGCAATGGCAGGAGATGAATAGAAGAATATTAAGTGTGAAGACTTAGGCAAGAAGGAAAGGGAAGAAAAGGTTATGATATTGCAAAGAAATAGCCATAGAATAGCACTTCTCTGAGTGAGAAGTACTCTTTTCATATCATACGGAAGTTTAAAATTAATCAGGGTAGCAGAGCTTAATCATGCTCACAGCAGAGTCTTTTGCTCTGAGGAGGAAAAGTAATTTCTTCAATTCCCTCTCAAATTCTTGCAGCCTTAAACAGAACAGTCAGACATCTTCTTTTTCAAACTTGGGTATATTTCTATGTCTCTTGTAAACATAAATTAAGTGTTAGGTCATCTTACACTGTTTATTTCCAGCTGTACTCCTGGAGCAAATGCTTTTATGTATTTGTTAATCCTAGTGTGGTCTTCTGCACTAGCTGACAATTCTTTTTGGAATAAATCCAAGATACACTGTATTATATATGCAACTTTCAGAGAAAACCTCTTCATAAATGGAAAACAAAATAAAACAAAAAGATCACTTTCAATTTCTGTTTGAATTCTTCTGTCTTAATTAGCTTTGTTTTGTGGCTTAAGGAACCAGATTTTACTATGCTTATTAGCAAGGCAGATTGCCTTATCAGCATCATTCTTCTGTGTGTATACTTAAATATTGCTGAGCTCTGCATTATTATAATCTGCAAGCTTTCATTTATTTTAAAGTTTGTTTCAATTATATTACGCAAACTATTAAATGAAAATGTAGTTATATGTTGAAAGTGCAAAAGTGAGAATAAAATAAAATGTGAAAGGGTAAGGAGGAAGAGATAGCAGGGAAAAAAAGTTAAATAATGCCTTGAAAATACATATTTAGGAATACTAATCACTCTAGTTAACTTCTTGCACATTAAAGACACTGTTGTAGGAGAATGATGTACCAATCCAACATGGATAGCAAATGTAATTCTCTGTTTTATTCTGACATTATTTCTACAGTGTCACCAACACTATAGTTTTGAATCATAGAATCGTTAGGGTTGGAAAGGACCTTAAGGTCATCTAATTCCAACTCACTTGCCATAAGAAAGGACACCTCACACTAAACCATGCCACCCAAGGCTCTGTCCAACCTGGCCTTGAACATCACCAGGGATGGAGCATT
>JBCJKH010023943.1:0-28726 GCA_039877255.1 Loriculus beryllinus | reverse complement strand
CCCAAGGAAGTTGTGAGTGCTCCATCTCTGGCAGTGTTCAAGGCCAGGTTGGACGAAGCCTTGGGAGGCATGGTTTACTGTGGGGTGTCCCTGCTTATGGCAGGGGGGTTGGAACTAAATGATATCAAGGTCCTTTCCAACCCTAACTATTCTATGATTCTATGATTCTATGATCACCTGTCCCCAGAGAGAGTTCCATAGTCTCCAGCCTATCCCTAACATAAACAGCAACTCCCCCTCCCGCTTGCTGGGCCTGTCTTTCCTAAAAAGCCTGTAACCTTCCATTCCAGCACTCCAGTCACAGGAGCCATCCCGCCGTGTCTCTGTGATGCCTAGACAATTTAAACTACAGCTCTAGATCAAAGATTTGCAGTTTACAGGTTTTGTTTTTAAAACTATGTATGTTTATACATAAACACCTAAAAAATTCTACTATGAGCCCTTTGTGGAAGTGTCTAAGTGCATAACTTCTGTTAAAGTCAATGGGGTTAGATTGTTAGGGTAAGAACTGTAAAGGGATTCATTAAAATCTACAGTCCTGGGAATTTACAGCCTTGATTCTGATGCCTAGAGTATGCTTTGCTGGAAAATAAAATAATGTAGACATTGCTGTACACTAGAGTGGCCAACTGGTATGGCATGGCCAGCACTCACATGGCTAGACCCTCTAAAAAAAGGCTGGCCACATCCAAGTAACTATTAGCAATGTGAATCCCTAGGCAATATATATGAATATTTTGAGAAGGTATTCTTAGTACCTTGTGTGACGGACAGGGATCAATAACAGATGAACATTGCAGATGACGATGGGAGAGGGGCACAGGAGCATACAATTTAGTTTGCTTTTCAGGCATGGTCTTAGAATTTCTGTGCAGTTAAAGACTTCTGACTGGAAAGTATAAAAGACATGCTCTGTGGGGAGCTGGCTAAGGTAATCAGGGGAAAATAAAAAGGTAACCGCATGATATTTGATTTATTTTGCTGGTTTTGCTGCTCTTTATATTATATTTTGTCAGTTCATTGATCAGATCTCTGTTCACATCAGCAATGCGATAGCAATGAATTCATTGATTTCATTCTTCTCCACCTGACTATCTGATTTGCACTCTGGAAGATGTTTCTCAGGCTGTGGCCATACTAGTGTAGTTACATGTACCAGAGCCCCATCTCTAGAACTGAATCACACATGTCATTATATTTTTAGCATGAACATTGATGTTTTGGTCACTCAGCTAGTGCTCTCCCAGGCCCACCCTCATCACAGTTCAGGAGCTAGCATAGCCTAGGCACCATTTTTTATAGGTAGTTTGAGTACGGTCACCATGATTTAGCAACAAGTTTAATAGTACAGACATGAAGCAAATGACCAA
Organism: Loriculus beryllinus; assembly: GCA_039877255.1. Taxonomy (NCBI): domain Eukaryota; kingdom Metazoa; phylum Chordata; class Aves; order Psittaciformes; family Psittacidae; genus Loriculus; species Loriculus beryllinus. The sequence continues at coordinate 27,356 of JBCJKH010023943.1, read as the reverse complement.
GTCTCAATAATCTTCAAGGGTCAGATGCTATTCCTTGACAGATCCTGTTATGGTGGTATAGTTCCAGATTTAGCACTAGCTTCAGAGCTTATTAACATATTCCTTGCCACTGCTTTATCCCTGCCTTGGGCTACATCTCAGTAAATTTAGTGTGTTTGTAGGTGTTGATCTATGACTTTTTAAAGCTTCCAAGAAATTTGTTTTCAGCCTATACAAATGAAGACTAAATAAGATTTGTCAGAAGTTTGGAAATATTCATTCCAGAGCATACAACAACCTTGTTCTCTGTTTGTTCCTCCCTGGATGCTATGTCTGCCAAAACTCTCCTATAGGATACTGGTGTCCCACCAGTGCTTCCAAAGCCCTTCTTTCGGTGTGTGCTATTACTTGTTCTGTGGGCTTGTAATTATTCAGTTTTCATATTTCGCTTCTATTTCTTGTTGCCATCTGCTTCTTACTGCTGAGTTGTTATGTCCTGCTTCCCTTGAAATTTCCAGATGACTTCTAGGTCTGAACACAACCTAAAAAGAAAATTATCCATCTCTATAAATAAGTAAATTCATTTTACATCTCAGGATGCTGGCATTTTCTTAAGAGTGGGCTGATCTTATTTTCTTTGTTGTAGGAAACTAGCTTCTGTTGACATCAAGATGCAATGCAGGACAGATTGTGTCTATCTTGTTCCTAAATGAATTTTTTGACAGAAGACAAGTAGAAGACATTATTATCAAAAATTCTAACAATGCATATAAAGTAGAAGGCTTTCAGGTTAAAACTGTTAATGATTTTCTTAGAAGAAAAATGTATGACATAAATTTATCCTAAGAAAAACAATTGCAACTAAACGAAAAATTTTTAATAGAATTTGTGCAACTATTCGATATTTAGAAGTAAGATACATTCAAAAATTTCCCTTATCAAATTTGATTTAGATCAGACAGTTCTTTCACATGTGCAAAAACACCCCACCAAGACACATACGTGCAATATCAAGGAACCATAGCAGAAATAAGAAAAAAAACCCTTTTTTTTCCTACTTTCAGCATTTCCAAACTATTAAACTATTAAATGTTATCAGTAGTTTATGCAGTTCAACATGTGACAATGTTAATAGCCTACGTATTTGCTTACTTACTAGTATTGCTGTTGTGCTCATGAGGAGCATGACACTTAAAGTCCCAAGAAATTTATGAAACAACTTCCTCAAAGTTCTCAACCAAAATTTTTCATATCTGTGCTGAATATCTGAATGTTCAATAAGAAAATTACTGATGGTATCAACCCCATGTTTTTAAGTAAGAGATATAACAGAATTGTGTTTCCACTCCTATGAAAACAAATATTCAGCTGTTTAATGTGAAATTGTGTTGTACTTGATTCATCTATGGTTGACTGGATCGAAATTAAAATAAGTCATTTCTCTTAGTAAATTGTGATCAGAAAAATCCATTCTACTTATCCACATACAGAAGCTTGGCATTCCAATGTGGATATTCATGTGGATATTCTTGCCTTCAAAGAATTTGATAATTAAGGATAATTCCAGTGTAACTTGAATAAAATTTATGACATTAAATCTTAAGAACTAAACGAATAATCAGTGTGATAGAAAACTTTCATCACTGTGGTTGATATTCTTCTTGCCATAAAATATGGAGGAAAACATTTTTAAGTGCCATGGGTTAAAATTAGATACAAATTTGGAAGTCTGCCTCCAGATGAAAAAAAAATGTTCATCATGATCACCTTTAATATTAATGTAATGAATAACAACATACTGGAATATATTTTTATGATTTTACTTGGTCTGAAACTGCTTAAATTGATTTGGATTGTCATATAACTGCTCATATACACTATATATGTGTTCATGTCAGTTATGCATAGAACCATCACTCATCTTTCTAAAGCCTAATTTAAATCAGCTCCTATAGTAAAAATAGTTAGCTGATGCTGAAATGAGGCTAGACAAAGGAAAGGATAGTAGATCTTGGGAAAAAAATATTACCCTGTATATAAAATAGGCTAATTTCAAAGGCACTACAGATTGCTGCCTCGATCAACAACCTGGGACTCTCTTGAATCAAAAAACAATGTAGATACATGCATTGGGGAAGCTCCAGGTGGCCACTCAGCTCACAGGTTATCATGTCCACTGCACTCCAGGTATTTCTCTTTCTGCACTGTGATGACTAAAATCCGACCCAAAGTCACTGCTTTGTTAAATATATCCACACAAAAGCAAAAGCTATCCAACTAGTTAATGAGTGATAGCCTTTCCCTGCATGACTGATACCTATGGTGACACTCTTTTCCTCTTAAGAAAGCAAGATGCCTGCAAAATTAGAAGTTCATAAATATGGGTGTTGGTTTTGTAAGAAATTAATAAAATTACAATGGATCTTCCCACGCACAAATCAAAACATAAAGCTCTTTTTGTGGTTTGGCTCCCTTGTGTGAACTCATAACCTACAGAAACTCACAGGCAACTTATGAAAGATAATGGAGGAAAAAGTGTTGGAGTTTTTTCCCTGTATATTTCTTAAGTATCTGAATGTGGGAGAAAACCATATATTGCTAAGTATTAAAGGTGCAAAATGCAAGTCTTCTATTGGTGTAAAACTCCAGACTCAGGAAAAGTCAAAAAAGCTTATTGATCAGAGATTTTTGGAATGGCTTAGGCACAAATCTTTCAGGAAGATCTGGTACTAGTTGTATATCCCCTCCTTTGGTGTTCATTGGGTGCTTTCTTGACACTCTCTCTAACACTTTGTTTCTCCATAAGCTGTTTGTCAGCCACTTTCTGCCTGTCAGCCAGCTTTTCATTCACTATTGCAGACAACGATGGACCTTAAGCAAAGAGAAGAAATGGGTGAGATAGTCAGTCCTTCATGTGGATTGGAACAAGCTGCAGGTTTTTGGATTTGAAGGTGGTTTGTTTCAAAGTGTTGAAGAATGGCAGGGAACATGTGAAGAGGCAATTCTTCTGTGACTCAGGAAGACTATGGACTATATTTTCATCCTATGAAGGGAACCATTACAACCAGCTAAATTCCCTGGTGCTCAATGATCTTATCCAGGCCTTCATCTGCACTCTCTCACACTGTTGTACTCCATTGATGCATTAGGAATAAACATTAGCCATTACCCTGGACACCAGAATATTTTATCTGTTGTACATCTTATTGATACATATTGGAAACAAAGATATTCAAATGGTCATTTACATTTAACTGAGGTAGTGGAGTCAAGGCAGAGCTTGACCCCCATTATTCCAAAATTGTGGCAATACTTAGAATCCTTTCTGATAGAACCGTTTTTCACAGCCAGGACCAGGAGCCAGTGTTCAAAGTCTATTTTGAGTCAGTGACATCAGTCTGTCAGAAAGAACACATTACATTGGGATTCATGGAATTTTGCATATCTTCAGGCTAAGGAAAGCAATAAACAAAACAGAGCAATACAAACGTTTAGACGAGACATGTATCATAGCACAATATTTAATGGAATGCCCCAGAGGGGAGGACCAAAGGTTGACATTATGGTTTAGGATGACGGACAAACCTTCAGATATGCAGATTGTGATCTACATAACTTCTAAAGATCTGCATCCTTAGATCTTGTCAGAATTATCCAGTTTAATACTTTCTTTTTTTATTTCTCAGAGTTCTACCTGCATTTTAGTAAATAGAAGAAAAAAATGTATATTGTAAATGCAGTTTCAGTATGTTCCATATAAAAAAATTACAAAACATTCTCTTAGTTTTCAAAGCATTTAAATTTTTATCTTAACAGATTCAAAAGAAAAAAAACCCTCTATATTAATATCAAATAGGCAGGTGTTCCACCAGAAGTGGATTTAAGACTGATTGTTCAGTTACTGTTGAGGCAGTTACACTTCATGATTCACAGGGCCTTCTTAAGGGCCCTACAAAGCTGGTAGCTGCCCTTGTTCCACCTGGAGTCTGCAACACAATACAGACCAAAACCAAGCAGATAGGAAAAAAGACAGCGGAAATACATGGTCACCAAAGTAGTCAGAAGCCTTAGCAGGGGTTACACTGGATATATGCCTGTGTTGTAGGTTGATTAAGCCAACTGTTAATGATAATAACATAACTTTGAATATATCACTTTCCATCATCTCTCACCAGATGGTCGTTGGACCACAGCAAAAAATAAACTTTAAGGAGAAATTTGATTAATATTATAATGTTAGATATTTTGCCCACACATGTAGATTTATTAGGTTTAATAACTCTGGGAAAAGTGGATATTTGGGTGATAAACACTCAATATTTGTGGAACAGAGTGAATGAATGACTGATATAAAAACTGGAATGCCTCAACAGAACATTTTTTAGAAAAAAAACCCCAACCCAATAAAACCATAATGCTGGAGTTTGACTAACATCACATGAAATCCAATTAAAGCCAGTCTCAACAGATTTCAGTAGTCAATCTAATGAATAACTTGTAGGTGGAAAACAGAGGGGGAAATAGTATAGTCTATAAAGTGTTCATTTTTATAGTCATATTGTTAAAGTTATAATGGTCTAAAAAAAAAAAAAAAATCATCCAGATTTATTATGAAGGCCAAAACCTTTCATGTTTCAAAGATTTTTTACCAATGGCATGAGTTACTTGCCTCACACATTTTATTCAGACCAAATTATATGAGACATATTACAAAACATTCTGAAAACATTGAAAAAGAGCTACAGCCTAATCCTAAGCACTCTAAGTCATAAACATTAATGAAAAATGCTGTATGGAAGAAGGCAATCCTGTTCCTCTTACTAGCAGCTAACCACCTTGAATTTGTTAAAATATGAGTTTGCTATTTGATTTCAAATCCCCCATGCTTATTTTTGAGAAATGACTGTAAATTCTATGAACATAAGGATTCATCCATCTATGTCAAAGAAAAAGTATTAATATAATAAATGAAACAGGTAAATAGTTCAGATGGAGTTAACACAGTCTTCTGAGTTTTCTACCAGAGTGAAAGGAAGTTATTTTACCAAATTTTAATTTTGTTTTGTAACCTTTGAACCAGTTTGCTTTGAAGGGAAGAATATCAAGATCTTTTTCTAAAATAAGTAAATATATGTAAAGGCATTTTTATATGTAAAAATATTTTTATATATATATATATATTTATATTTATATTTATATTTATATTTATATTTATATTTATATTTATATTTATATTTATATGTATTTTTATAAAATTACTGTCATTCCAAGGATTTTTTTGTTTAAATACGCATGTACTAACGAAACAGACAAGCATAATAGGCAGATGAGATGGACCTTTGAAATATTATCTTCTCAGATATTTCCTGAGCAATTGAGAGTGTCTAAATTATTAATGTTATCAATCTCCTCCAGCAAAGGAGATTTATTTTGCAAATTCCAGCAACCTTAATCAGCTGAATTTTTAAATACCCAGTGTTTCTGTATTCCTTTACTGTTTGTTTTCAAGTGTTGATTTTTTTTTTTAAATACCACAAAAGAGGAAAACAAATCACATCATATATTAACCCATAACCTTTTAAGCTACAGAAACAGACAGGTCATTTTTTTTTTTTTAGTGTTGACATTCTGCATGTGTAAGAAAAACTTATGTATGTAGATTTCTCTCACAAGAGCTTCAGGGCATAACCCAGACAGAGAAGCCATCACTTTTCCATTCTGCACTGAGGCTGCTGACAAAAGAATTGTGCAAATGAGCCTTTAAATCCTTAAATAGTCACTACACAATGCATGAAAGAATGCAGCACAGGACAAAGGGCAATATTCACAGTTTATCTCAGGGTGATGGATCTGAATCGACGCATGAACATGGGTTTGTTACGGGATGGAGTAGGCCGCAAACCCCTACTGAGAACCCAGTGGCCACAGTCTGTAATGCAAACAGTCAGGCTAAGTCCTTAACAATTAGGGTAAATTGAACTGGCCATTATCTGAACTTCAACTTGTTCTCATGATTGATATGGGAAATGAAAAGTTGTATATATCTCTACAAAGACTGTGTTTTCTTCTTCTGACCAATGCTAGGAATTGTAGATTAATATTTTAATGCAGAAATTCCTATTCTATATTTCCATTTAATAAAAAAAGCTAGCACATCCACATTGCAATGGGTGTCATCAACTTTGTTGTTTTCCTAGAATTTTATCCATATATGAAATATAGAAATTAGTTCACAAAACTGTATCTATGCAGACCATGAACATATAATCTACACAGACTAATAACCAATATGGGAAAATACCTGTTCACCTGACATTCTCCATACCACCAATCTGTTGTCAGTTGGTATAAATATTCATAGGTAGCCAGTACCTAAAGAGTTCTGTGTCTTGGAGCATTCAGGACTTAAGGAAAATCAGGGTCCTTTAAATAATATGTATAATGTAGAGCATTTATGTGTATATGTAAATATATTTGACCTATAATGCCCATAACAGTTATTAAAATACTTAGTATTAATTTTTCAGGTTTCCTACAATATAGGAGGTGCAAAATTAATCTTGAGGCAATGCATTATAGAGAGGCAAATGTTAATTTTTAGTGCTCAAATAGAAAATGGAGGGCTTGGTGATAGGCAGTACTGTGCCCTGTTGTCTGTATGTTCTCTTTTTTTCAGCTTGTAACAGTAAGATGGGGGAATATGACATAGCTACCTGTAAAATATATGCAAACCAAGCAGTCAAAGCATCCACAACACATCAAGTGTCATATATCCTGGTTGTGTGGGGGGAATTCCCATTGACTTATTAAAAATACTTGATTGAAACAATCTCTTTTAATTAATATCTCACCTGTTAATATTTAGGGCTGAATAAACTCAGGTAACATTCCAAGAAACGAGATCTGTGAAAAGGCATATGATTTCACATAAAGACCTGCAAGGAGGCCACCAGGACAGCCAATGAAACACAGAGACTTCAAGAAACTCTCTTCAAAGCAGCCCTATGTATTCAAGTATACACCGCATTCAAGTTGGATGGATTTCCCCTTTGTCTATAGTCATCAGAGGCAAGTGACATCTTGAACGCCTCAAGAAGATTAAATAGCAAAGCTCAGTCGGAAGCTTAAAAAAAAAGAGAAAGAAAAGAAAAGGGCCAACTTGGCCATTATGGAGCTGGTCCTTTCTTGTCTGTGAAAGAGCTTTCAAGAAGTACTATTGGAAGAAGAAGGCCCAGATAAAGAATACAATGATGTTAGAAAGGGAGAACTCCGAGTGGAACCAGAGGGTGTGGGTTGCGCTGAATGAAGGATTAGTGCAGCTTCACAGCAAAGAAAAGGGGAATCCTAGTCAAGATGAAAATGAGGAATTACTTTTTTTAGACTCCAGTTCACTGAGCAGTGACAATGCATGATGGGAGGTACTTGACATAACACTCTTCCAGGCCATGTTTGCTCTCCATGTGGGACCAAGAAAAAACAACAACAGTGGCACACCAAAACAAAACAGTTTTTAACCTAATAAACTTACTCAGAAATTCTTTTCAAAAAACCTTTGAGTTTATTTACCATTGAGTATATGCACATTGAACCAATCACACACGGAAAATTAGCATGCCAGATTTGCAGACAATGTGTCTTTTACCAAGTCTGTATTTTGCAAATTGCACATGATAGGAAAGGAAGATACTTTAAGTGTTGAATTCTTCACAGTCATCAGAAATAGTTACCTTCTGGAACATCTTAGAGAAAATCATGTATGAAATGATGTAGAAATAAAAGGCATTTTTGATTCTTAGTTGCAGCAGTCAGGTTGATTCTGAGTTAGAGAAAGGACAGTGCAGAAGCAAGAAGGTACTATTCACTTGCATCAAGAGATGAGCATATATTTTGATTCAGGACTATCAATATTATTCTGTGAATAACTGGCCTATTTTCTCACGTAGTAGGGATCTGCAGTTCCAGAATCATATTAGTATTTGTGATATAGCCAAGGTGGAAAAATGAGCTCTCTGTGACAATTTATTTCTTAATATGATGCAAACACATACTTCAGGATAGGGTGAGAAGCAGCAGGTTGGGATCACTCTGGGGATAGTGCCACATTCACATCACGTAGGGAAAGGAGAAACTCGGGACTTCCTTTACCTGTTGGTGAAATCATTATGGTAATAGAGGGCAAAAGAAAAAAGCTGGTCTACCTCATCCACTTCCCTAAACTGTCAGGAAAAGCTCAAGCAGCTTAGGATATTACAAAGTATTAATCTCCAGCAGAGACCCCTGCTGTCCTTATGGGCAAGGGACCCTTCACTGAAAAGCTTTCTTCAGGACTTGATGAAAGAGCTGAATAGGCAAAAAAATGACTCTGAGATCGTTCAGTTTCCTTGGCTACCTCTCAGCCCAGGCAAACATAATTTTTTATCAGGACAGGACAGAAGCACCGCCTCCCTCCAGTACCACACTGGTTCATGAAGCTGGTAATGGTGAAGTCACAGACTGCACCTCAGAAACAGCTGGAACAGAACAGATGAGGATGCAATAAAAATGAGGCTTCTTCCTAAGATGTATAAATTATCTGCATTTGTGGTGAGGTGTTATTAAAATAATCAATAAAATGAGATAATTTTTCATGTTGGAACAGTTTGGCTTGTCAGGCTTAGCCAGAAGAAGGCACAGAGAAAACATAACTACTCTCTGAAATGCACACTGGCAAATACCATGAAAGCATTAAAAATAAAGGAAAGGCTGGCACCTGGACAAATGAGCCGTGGCTGTGAATACATTTAGGAAACCGGGACGCACTTTCTTGGTCTTTTGCCAAGAGTCTTCCAATAGCAACAAGAACTGAAAATGTAACTAGTTCAAAGGCTAAGCCGTATGTATTTATAGTATGACTGCTGCTGTTGTTAATAGTTGGCTGGGTGTGATGACCTAAAGCTGATGGAACTGAACTGTGGCTTTTGAGCACACACAATTTCTGGAACTGCCTGGGGAATTGCGTGACATGGAGATTCTGGCATGCAGCCTGCCAGTCTGCTCCCTTTCTACCATATTCCCTACAGTTGTTCCTTTTATTTCTTGCATTATCTGTTCTTTCTCCTCACTGATCAATCACTTCTAACAGATAGTACCCACAGGACCTGTATGGTGACTCCTGTCCATGCAAACTACTGAGAAACCAAAAATTTAGCAGTCCACTATGCAAAGGGCAGTCATGGCGTTGTCTTCCTTGTACGTATGTCTTCTTGTGTGGAACTAAGAGTGCTATATATATCTCTCTGATACCCAGTGTAGACCCCTCTTTTGTCCTATTATCATATCCAGCCTCTTTTTCTCTACCTTCTTAATAAGAATAGCCTTATAGTCACCTGGGTCTTCATATCAACAGGGGCAGATAAAACGACATAACAACGATCTGAGTTTTACATGGTGACTGTATTCAGGACCCAGAGCTTCACTCTTATGTAGTAGTCAATGTGGGAATTGATTTCATCAGGTTCTGCACCACTGGAAAGAGATTTTCAGTCCTTTGACAAGCTTAGGAAGAATTTCTGATTTCACAGTGTCTACACATACACACTAGTGGAAATGTATACATATTTGTTGTGCATTGCTATTTAGATGTGCAATAGTCCAGTCAGATGGGCATTGCTGGATAGAAAATAATTATTTCCTTTCATTAGGAAGACGTATATGTTTGACTGTTATTACTATTCAGAACTGGAAAAAACTAGTTCCACTATTTGGTTTTGAAAAAAAAGGATTGGGTGCTCAGGTCTCATAAATAATGTGTCTACACAAAGTGTAGTAACTGTAACTTGTACCTGAATGGGCTATCTGTCTTACTGTACTCAGAAATAAATCTATTTTCTGTTAGCACTTGTAATGATAGCAAAAAATCTGTGAATCTGAAGGCAAGAGTGGGCATGTGTGTACACACAAGGGAACATTTTGAGGATATTTTATCCTTACACCACTGAAGCCATTTATTTATTAGTTGTTGGATGATCTGTGAGCTCTAAAAACCTTTTTATGCAATATCTTTTTTTTTATGAAAGAACTGTTAGATTTTGCTCTGAATGTGATCTTCCGTTTAATTAATGAGGTATAAAATAAAATTATATGAACACTGATCTGAAGAAACAATAGGGACAGGTAATACGTGGAGTTCCAAAAATCGAGAGGAGCTATTTTGTTTTGTGCAGGAAGTGCCTCCCCCTGCACTCCAGAAAAGGAGCATATCTATGGAGTTCTAACATACCTAGAGGAAGCTGAAGAGGAGGGACATCCAAGTTCTCAATTTTGTACCCTGGTTTAAATATGTAAAAGAAAGATAACTGTTACCTTGTAAATCTAGATTATTTTTCTGTAAAGGTTCTTATTTAACAGTATTGCCTGAATGCAATGGTTTGTTTTACTGCTTTGTATGCTGCACCTGTGTTTAACGTTCACCCTACTTGGGTACCCTTGCTGCTAGAGCCAAAATCAGTATTGGCTGACTCATGTTTCCCCTGTGCAACCTGGTGCGTGGGTGCTCCAACCTTCCCAGGCTTCTGCTTGAAGGCAAAGATGAGTTCAAGAAGCACCTGTTTGTCATGTCCTAGTAAAGCATTTTTTTTTTTTTTCCACAAAGAGAGCGCAAGATCTCTTTTGCTTATTAGAATGCGACAAAGTATATGTTTATTCTTTACAGCAGTGTCAAGTCAGGAGATGGCTGACTTGGTTCTAATTACTGCTGTTATAACTCATGAAACTACAATAATGCACGAGGAGAAGTAATTGCTTCTTTTTTTCCTCTTTTTTTTTTTTAAATTGTGTTTTTATATCATAGCCATCATGACAACACAACAGCTGGTGACAAAGTAGGAAAAAGGAAAGAGCACCCGGTAAATAGAATGATTTCCACATCATGTATGTTAATGTTTTTCTTGCATTCACTACAAAATGTTGAGTAGTAAATGAGGCTAATTGTGAAGCAGAAGTCTTACACTTTTAATCAGGTGTATCAAAAGTTAAGTGTTTTCCTTTGTAGTTTAGTTGCTTGGGTGATCCTATAGCACTGTAATGAAGAAAATTTCTCATTAATGAAAGGAAAAGCAGTCTGTAGAGGATTGACAGTTTCCAATCATGTCTTTCCTGAAGTTCACCCTCTTTTCCAGAGTAAAACATGTTGAACAGGCATGTAACAGACCAAGAATTTTAAATTGCTTTGTATTTTCTTTAAATGTACCAAGTATAACATGAAAAAAAAAAAAAGTGACCTGTAGTGCAGTTACGTTGACAATAATGAAAATGAGAAATTTATTACTATGTCAGAGTTAAGAAACAGAAATCAGAATTAGAATAAAGAAGTGGAATTTTAGTGGCCTTTTTTTTTTTCATTTTGGTATTTTTAAAGTGAGATAATTCAGACTGGAAGGTACCTGAGGAGGTCTAATGCAGGTTCCTTGTCAAAACAGAATCAGGTATAAGGTCAGATCATACCTCCATATTGCACATAGCAATTTACCTGAGGAGAAAAACAAACAAAATTTAAAATATTGTGGTTTTTTTTTTTTTCATTTTCGCCTAATTTTATTACATTTTCTCTATTACTTCTACTATTAAACCCAGAAATCTTATGTTAAATTCATACCTAAACAATTTCTTTAACTTTGAATAATCAAGCCCCTAGCTCAAATTAGTCTGCAGAGCAGCATGACAGAATTTAACATGACTATTCTGACTTCTATTTGTAAGCACAGATAGCAACACAATTGCCAATTAAAATAGAGCATATTCAAATTGGAATCACTTTATGGTTGATTAAGCTGCGCAATATAACAAACCATGTGTTGTTATGGGTATTACCCTAGAGTTTACAGGGTTCCTCTGATAGTCCTAAGAGTGCCTTTGGGGACAAGAACTCATGAACTGGGAATATCTTCTTTAGCATTTTGAAGTATAATATCTTCAGGGAAGCTGTTGTTAAAGCTAATATTTTCCTAAAGTTCACCTATTTAAAGAGAAACGTAAAAAGCATTTTTCAAAATGGATTTGATTCATTCACAGGTGATACATCTGTGGCAGTGGGAGGGTGCAGCAATCTTACAATGTCTTTCATGCAGTAGTGAATTTTACTTCATGGATCTTAAACAAAACAGCTGAAGTGCTTTCTCAAGGCTTTGTGAAAGGAATTAAAAGATCTGGTGGTTTGTGCTGCTGTAACTCTCCTCCATTTTTATTTCTGTTAGTATAGGCACGAAACCTGACTTCTACTGCTGGCACTGTAATAGAAATCTGATGCTACAAAGCAGATGTCTTCATTTATGTTTCCTTCAGTTGGTGTGGGCAAAAGTAAAGCAGGGCATGCTTTCAAACAGATATCTTGGAGGTATCCTTTGAAGTTACTTTTGCATGGAAAGTATTAACATAACTACAAAAGGGCTAAGAAACTGTGAATCAGCTGTTTTGCTTCACAACACGCTGAGTGAGCTCCATTTTAAAAACTATCACCAAATTTCAGTTTTGATCTGAAGTTTTATTTCACTTTGTCTCCAAAATTTCACCATGTTGTTGCTACAGCTGTCCTTCCTCTGACAGGCTATAACTAGTAAATGTGTTGTTTCCTCTGTCCATAAAATCATCAACAGGCAGGGGAAACTCTTGCCAGAGGGGAAGAGCCTTGTTAAAGATTAATAAAAACTCTCGATGTTCCCTGCATGTACTATCATGCCTGTTCTAAAAATATGTATTTGAAGCAGAAGCCAGATTCTCTAAGCAACAAACTACCTTTGTGAAAATGTTTCAAAAAAGATACAAGAAGGTACTAAAAACATTGACATGACTGCAATTGCTCAATATTAACTCCATGACTGTAGCAATTCAACAGAAATGCTTAGGATGTTCTCACTAAGCAGCAATATTTTGCAACTTCATTCACCATAATATTTTGCAACATTCATTCATTATAAACACTGCCTTCAGCATAATCTCTATATACTATATTACCATAACATGGCATTATACATAATAGCCTGATAACAATACTCATCAGCATAAGCATTTCCCCATCTCAAACATTAACTTCAGCTGACTGTTTGACATTTTTACTGATATTACCCATCAGGAACTTCTAATTCAACCTAAGATGAGCAGGAGTTCAGAAGCCTCTTTACCTTCTGTAGAAGATCCAAAGAAGGAAGGCAAATTTTTGGGAGAAAATGCTTTTTCTCCTTTCCAAACCAATAATTCAGTTTTTTCAAAACAATAGCAACAGTATCATGGTATTTTTAGTCTTTGTGCAGCTTGTGGACCTTTTCAGAGCTATAAAGGTACCCATTTGCCAGTACAGAAACTGAGTAGTGTATTTCCATCACAGCTGACAGGCTCCAAGGCATATGGCATTAAGCACATAGCTCTCTGTGACTTTTCAGGTACATATATGGATTATGAGAACTTTTTTAAACTGTTTGGTGGTATATCAGGCATGCCAGGTGGTATATCAGGTATCAGATATCCAGAATCCATCTTCTGGCCATAGCTAACCAATGTTTGCAAGTTTGAGGGAAAACATTGATCTTTAGAGCGACCCTCAAGAAACATATCTAGCATGTTTGGTACTGAAATAAGTTGACACTGATTTTGCCTAAGAAGCTGAATATCAAGTCCTAGCTCCAGGCTCACAAGGACAAACTCTGTAAATCCAACAGTATGTTGTTTGACCAAAAAAAGACTTGAAAAAACTATATTGCGCATTCATTGTCTCCATTCTGGAAGTAAAGCTAACTGTGAGGTACAAGCCGAAAACACAGTGCTGAAATAAAATCAACTGAATAAAAATCTAAGAAATATTTTTATTTGTTTACTTTGTGCATTTTTAGACACATTCATCACCTAATTTAATTATTCTCTGGCTCATTTCTTTCTTTAAGGTATTTTCACTTGAAAGTGATTTGTGATGAGAACGTGTCCAGATGGGTAAAATTGGTATTATCCATAGCTAGCTTCTATTCAAACCCTAACAATTTGCACAGGTTGATGGCAGTTTCATAAGCCTACGAATCTTTCTGTAAGACAAGTTTGAGAAAAAATTAAAGTGGATCCTTTTACTAATTCCAGAATCAGAGCTCTTGCAGGAGAAAATTTAATCACCTCTTGCTCAGACCCTGTCAGAAAAAGCAAAGATTCAGAATGTCACTTCTGTGTCTTGAGTTTTCCTATCTTTAGGGATAATGGTGGAGGTCAGAGTAAGTATATCTTTGCTGTTATACAAAGAACAGTTCAGATGAGGGAAACAGAAGAGATTCTGGATGCCTGGAGGCCATTAGAGTTATGAACTTCTTGGGGTGGAGGTGTAGGCACAGCAGCTGGAATAGCTGGCTGGCATGGCTGATTGGCCTGAACAGTCTAAATATTGTTAGAAACTGAGTCTTCCCTCCAAGAACATGGGTGTGCATGGACACACACATGCAATCTAGTCTTCTAGCAGGTGTAATTTTCTCCTGTGTAATTACAGGTGTAATGGAGAAAATCAGCTTTGGCTTATCCAGCACCTGAAATCTACCATAAACCCAGTGAACTTTTTGATATGAACTCAGTTCAAAAAAGAAGAGAGGGAGTTCACAGCTGAAACAGCGGGGAACAAAGAGCATTCAGGAAGATCTCAATTTAGTCCCCAAATGCTTACTTTCTTACCAATAGTCAGTCTCTGAATGATGTATTTCTATTCAAATGCAGTGCAAAGCAATTTCCTTGCATTAGGAAGCACAGACAGATACTTCTAGATCATTAAGGATGGGTGTCTCTTTCAGCCCTCAACTGTGGGGTCAATGATACTGCTTTGTTCTTGTGATTCCCTCAGTTTACAGGGAAAGGATGACATTACCATTTTGTTTCAAAGGTAAAACTGTGAGAAGTTTTGTATCAGAAAAACCATTCTGCAGGAACTATACTTGAAAGATGACACTCTACAAAAGGAGGAAATAAATTGTAAGATAGCTTTGTATATCTGTGCTTTTGTTCATTTTAAAAATAAGTGTTTCCTGGAAAAGCTTAAGCGGCTTGAGAAACATAGAAAAATGCTACTAAAGAAATTATTAAAGAAAATAGAAACACTCACTCAAACTGTCCTTTTAGACCTATACCTAGACCTGACTCAAACTGTCCTTTTAGACCTAGACCTTCTTTAGTCAATATTTTGATGGCAGCAGGGCTAAAAACATTAAGACTGCTTATTACGTCCATAGTGTATTTGCTCAAATTGAAAAATCTGTCATAGCTCCTTTAGGTGTTTCAGAATTTCCTTAAAGCTCATTAATTCTATTCCTTATGAAAGAAGACAGAACAAACCAAAACATAAACATGTGTGAAAACAATATAAAATACTTAATTACAGTAGGTCTAACAGTAACAAATAGTGTCCACAGACTCTTTTTTCCTCATGCACACTCTCAGTAAGTAGGTGTTTTTTTAGCGAATTAGACTCTAAATTGGTCTTATGTAGTAGAACAGAAATCTGGAATAAACATGGCTAGAAACTTTCAGTTTTTCATTAACAACTATAGAAATAAATCTGAAGTTATCATGACTCATTGAGCCAGCTTTGACCTAAAACTCTGCAAAATTATATGAAAGTTATAAAGAAACCCATCTTCAGTTAAAACTCCTGGCTTTCCAGGTGGAATTCCACATTCACTTGGAAGATGGAGCTCAGTGAGTTATATTTTTCCTCAAGACAGATTGATCTCATTTGAGCCTTCATTTAGTGTTAAGGCATGACAAGTCTTTGGAGTCAGATAGGTCCTGCACATTATCAAAGGTTATCAAAGAGTTTTTCTGAATGCCAGAGAGGGATAGGTTTGCACCAGTTAATTGAAGGTCAGTCAAGCACTACATTCATTCTGACATGCAAACTTGCAGAATTACTTAGTCAAAGAAAACACAAGGTTCTACCTACTAAATACTGTTGTTAAAGCATAGCAAGAGATAAATAATGCTTATTCCCAAGAACAGGATTTCTGCGTGTTAGAAGAAGAAGACCACATTTCTGAGCATTTCACCACCTATGCCTCACTGGTGGGAGTCCACTGGTCAGTTCAGAGAATCACTTCAGATTATTTATCAGGTTCTGATGCAGAAATATATCAGGGACAGATGTTCTAATAAATCCCTGAACCTATTGCTCTATAAGTCAATTCCCCATGCCATAGTACTTTCGAAGGCAACAGCATAGGTAAAGAAAGACAAACGAGGCACTTGGCTTTTGATATGCCCCCACTCACCATTCACTGCTTGGTTCCCTTCTGTCCTCAGGCTCCTGGGTATCTTACAGGAACTATCCAAGTGGTGTCACTTAAAGGGCAAAGAGATAAACCATATGTGAAAAAGAATAAAATTACATGCCTTTGCCCCTTTCAAACAAAGTAAATCAACCTATGACAAACCAAAAAGAAGTGGCTTTGTGAATAAGAGAGGCCTGATTCTCATGTACATTGCCTTACACTTTCCCTACAGCAAGATAAACCTTGAAAAGGATACTAAAGTATTTCCCTTTTTAAGCATGCTTTCACTAGCATTTTATCTTCCTAAATGCTTGCAAAGGGTCTCTAGTCAGTCCATGTAACATATGTTAAAGAGTTTCTTTCCTAATTAAAAATAATAAAAAATTAAAATTGTAAAGCAATTACTAAATAACTTTAATAGTAAAATGTTAAGCGATACTAGAAATGTGTGAACTTACCAGTAAGTGTTAGAACAAGAAGAGTTGTGACCTGTAAATGCACTTGTATCCCTGGAAGCCAGATTTCACCCCTGATACTGTAGCCATCATTTTAAAGGTACAAAAAAACCCAAAAATAATAAAAAAAAAAAATCCCCCAAATCAGCTTACATGTCATTCTAGGTTGTCACAGATTGGAAATAAGTAGAGGCTGAAAACACCCAAATTCATGCCATTGCCATTGCTGTTATTATCACCAGATTTTGCATTTTTAAAGCAGGCTTTCACATGCATAGCTAGACTAAACTGTGGCATCTCATATTGATCTCACCCACTAAAACTTTCAAGCAGCCTGGAATCTTGTCTAACCTCCTGCAAATATATGCATTTAAAGGTCACACACATGATGCGAGATTTGCTTGCCAAATGCATCCTGTGTGCTCATTCTACAATGTAACCTGACAGTTAACTTCAGCCTGCTTGGTGGTGGTTTATACTGGAAGACTGTAGATTTAATGTTAAACACAGAATTATCCAAGCTGTTTTAATCATGCAATCTACAGCATTCCCCAGTGATGTGGTGTGCCAGCTGAAGGAAGATAAAACAACTAGTATGTTTAGCACGTTTAATAGTTAGCTGCTGTTGTTTCAAAATTGGAAAAATATCTGCTGCTTCCAAAGTAATATGCTGTTGGAAGCTACTGAAAATGTTGGATATTCATACATGAAGCAAAACCACACAGTTGTAGGAGTGTTTCCCTAAAATGGGCAGGCAAAGGCATAAACTGAAGTTTAACTCCTAGTCTTCATGACTTCTTGGCCATCACATCTTCAAGAACAGTTATACAACTTTATTCCACCTTCAAAGATAAAATGATGTATGCTGCTGAGCCTGCGGTCCTACAACCACAGACCTCCCACTGCTGTTCAAAGGCCAGCCAGATTCTGAAAATGCTTCCAACACCACTGCAAACACTGAGGGGAAAGAACCCCAACAACTTGTAAGCAAAGAGGATGTGAAGTTCTGCTGGTACAGAACAGGCTTAGACTTCAGCAGAGCAGCACTTGACCAGTAACAGCCAAACCAGCACCAGCAGAGCTTCTGGGCTGTGTCTTCTTAAGTATTATATCTTCTTAAGTATACTCCTTCCCTTCTATGATTCTATGATTCCCATACAACACAAATACCTCACAAAAGATGGAAGAATATAATGTTTTGCATGCAGGTCTGAAGAGCCCAGTATGCCTTTTATACTATACGTCTTGTACAATTTTAATAGTATTTTAATTTCAGAGGCAAACAGCATGCTAAATTTTGGCAGGAATATGTTGACAGACTGTGTAATCATGGAAAAGTTATACTGACATTAAAACCACAATTATTTAGTTGTATGAAATCCAGAAAACACAGCCAGAAATTTCAGCTTTTCAAAACCAAACCTACTCCACAATAATACTTATGCTTCCAGAGAGCAGTATCAGAGCTAAGGGAGGCAAAGACACTGAACAGCAGCCAAAGATAGAGTGGCTGTTCCTCATCTTTCTAAAAAAGAAATTACCATCAAGAGGAAACTACGGGTCACCACCAGCATCACTGATGAAGCCAGCCATTGCTACGGTAGCTAAAAAGATCATGAATGCATGAAACAAATGTTGCAGAAAAAAAAAAAACACAAAACCAAAAAAACCCCATAACCAATAACCGAAAAAAACCACAAAAAACAAACAAACAAACAAAAAAAAAACCCACATCCCATGACAGCATGCTTGCAATTTGATAAGCAGCAACCTAAACAGTCAGATGTTGTTTCCCAGTTCCAGAATAGCACCAACATTTAAGGTTACAGGTAGTGGACTACACTAGCAGGCAGAAGGGACTGCATGAGAATGAGAAGCATAAAAATCAGAAACAGGATATGTACAGGAGCAGACAGGAGTATTCCCTGCCCAATTTCAGGTTTTATTTCCTTCTACACATATATACCATTCTATGTGCATTGAAAAAGGCTTATTCCCATTCATAAAATGGTAAATAATGTTCAAGCTACTTCTGGCATGGGTTAAGACACTACAGGTTAAAAAATAAGAGAACTGTCTACTCTTTTCAAAGGGGGTAAGAGGGGTTTAAGGCTTCCATTGCAGTATGGTAACACGCTACCCCAAAGTGCCTATCAACACACAAGAACCAGTTACAGCTGACCTGACAGCATATCTATTTACCACATGCTTCCTGGAAGGTGAAGCTTTAGAGATTTGTACGTGATATACATAACACAAAGAACATCACCTCCTCAGGAACTTGGAAGAGGAAAAAAAGCCAACAGGCACATAACTAACAGCTATGCAAGGGTCAGATATGTAGCAGAGACAAGGTATCTCCTCTTTACAGCGAAAGCACTCATCTAGATGTTCAACACTGCAATTTTTTTTCCTTCTGCATTAGATTTTGCCACAGGCTGCAGGAGTTCTCCTTTGAGAAGAATTTCGAAGCAGCAATAAACGTGCCAAATGACAGCTAAAGCAAAGCCCTGCAGAAACCTGTCATAAAACTTGACTGTATCTTACTATATTAATAGTCAGATTTTTCCAGAGCAAGCATATTTTCTTGCCGTTCTTTCAAAGGTGCTTAAGCACAGCAAATGCAGCACAAGCTGGTTTATCCACTTGAAAGCTTCTTGCAAAAAGCCAAGATCTGTGGCATCTTACACCCAAGCCAATTATATTTTTGTGGATAACATACCTGTTGGATCACTGGACTTGACAATATCACAACTTTCTGATGCTTAGCTAACTTCTAACTAACCAATTTGACTGCACAATGCAAGCTGTACCATATTCAATGCAACAGAATTGTCTCAGGGTACAGTAACAAATGCTCTTCAATGGTACTTGACGGTGAATTAACTGCAACCAAATCATAAAGTCAATTGACTTACGTCCTTAGACTTCATTTGATTACCATCAAATAACATTTTTGAGTTATAAAGCAAATTTCCAGTTTCTCATCTGAAAAAAGAAAAAAAAATCAAAAAAAACCTAAAACCAAAACCAAACCTTTATAACAAGAAATACCCCCAAAGAAGGAAGCCTGTCTTAAGGATACTACTTCATGTATATATATTTGTGAATAAATGAAAACAAAAATTGTTGCAACATTTACATTACATGTGAGGAAGTTCAGTTGCTTAACACATGTAAAAACCACAGGTGACAACAGATAAGCTGGTTTACATCAACTTGTTTGACAGGCTTTACAAAAGCTTCATTATGAATTTACATTGTGAAGTCTGTGCACACCCTAGAAACAGATCAAGCTTTCGGGACTTTTCAGTTCCTATAGCTTTAATAGAGCAGACTAGAGAGAATTAGCTCTTTCATCTCACCTCCTGTAACAGCTTTGCTTAGCTGGAAATTTTGGACATAACTGAATCCCTCAGTTCATATACATACAACCCAAAGGAACTCCTTCGCCAAGGTCCTAAAAAAACAATTAGTGAATTCATATGAAAGAAGCAGGAGGCAAAAAAAATACTGAGGAAACAAAAAATTATTTTGCTTATCTGGCTAAAAAGCAACCAAAGTAGCAAGAAGAAATTTAGAGAAGACATAGCACACACCTGGGAGAAAATATTAGACATTTAGCACACTGCTGACTCACTCTTGTGTCACTGTTCACATAGTGCTTCAAGGAAACCATGCTTTCCAAACTGTGTCCAAGCTGTGTTGCAACAGTGTAGGAGAAGCAAAGCTGGCAAGCTCAAAAGAACAGATACTTAATCAGGACTCTACTCCAGAACCAAAAGTCTGAAGAAGCTGGGATAGAAATTTCTTGCTAGAAATTGTCAAGAGATAGCAAGCAACCACCTTCTGCCTCCTAAACTAAATAAAAGCATATTTAAGTACAAAGAAACTTGGTCTCAATACTCCTCAAAGAAAAGTGTGGACAACAGGAAGCACCACTAGGATGAATACCAGTATCACAACTGCACTGAAAAACCTTTTATTCAGCTTCCTTGGATTACAGGGATCAGAGTGGTAACCTTTGAGATGTTCTTCACACAGGCCATCAGCAGGTTTAAGTAGTCCATTTTTCTTGTCCTTCTGCATAGCTATCTATTTTCTAAAAAACTTACTCCCCTGTGCAGAAAGCTCAACAGCCAAAAGGATCTGAAAGAGAATAAGAGGAGGAAAAAAAAAAAAAGACCAAAACTTAGTAGGAGAGGATGAAGTCACAGGAGAGGTTTTCACAGGAGTTCTCATTTCAGCTTTGACTGGGGGTAGGTACATAAAGAAGATGCTTCAGGTCTTTAAAAATCTTACGAAATAGAGAAATACAGATTCTGTCTACAGTGACAGTCACCACTCTTCATTAGATCAATAAAACACACAAAAAAAACCCAGGACTAAGCAAGTAGCATGCTGCTGGCAATGGGATATATTCTTGCTCTCGTCAGTCTGGGAAGCAGTGGCAACAGCACCCTCTGACTATCCACATCATTAGAAACTTTAATGAGAAATGTTGCTTGGAGGAAGTCAACTTCCCAAACCAAAACTGGATACCATGCTTCTGTTTCACATCTTAGTACTGTCGACATGAACTTTATAGTGTTTTTTCCTGGAACATTCAAAATCTTACCCATTTTCACAGCAGGTACAAATCACCACATATAGTACCTTAGAATTACCTGCTGTTCACAATGTTTTTCAATCCACATCCTGTACATATCCTGTTCAAACACAAGGAATCAGATTGCCTGTACCGGTCCTTTTGTTAATACCTGCTAGCTGAGCCAGGCTACCAGAACTTCTCTCTCCAGTAAGCAACTAGAGAATAGACTTCACTGGCAGTCACAAACACTGA
This sequence comes from Loriculus beryllinus, assembly GCA_039877255.1. Classification (NCBI taxonomy): domain Eukaryota; kingdom Metazoa; phylum Chordata; class Aves; order Psittaciformes; family Psittacidae; genus Loriculus; species Loriculus beryllinus. The sequence goes on along the minus strand of JBCJKH010023943.1, from coordinate 5,820 downwards.
GCAAAGCTGCGCAAAGATGGAAAGAAAAAAGGGAAGTTAATACATCAAGACATATATGAACTAATCCTGCATCTGCCATATCTTTTATCATTAATATCTTCTAGCTCACTTCTGTTTGAACACCACCACTAATTGCACTATTCTGAGAAGCAGTGGAATACAGCTGAGCTTCTCCAGGCAGGCACAGAGAACAGCCAATATCCTGGGCTCTCAGTTCTTCAAGAACCCAAAAGCCCCTACCAGTCTGCACATATTGTTGTAGAGTATGAAACACAGAAAGATAGAGTAAAACATTGGACCATATATTTATAGGTTGCTTTTGTAGAAGGTCCATGCACTAGCTGAATTAGACCCTCCTCCCTTCAGCTGGGGAGCCAAATCAAAATTCAGGCATCTTTCTAAAAATATGACCTCTGTTTTCAGACGACATTCTAATATCCCATTTCAGTATTTGTTCTACTACTTTTGAATAAAATACTTTTTTCTCAAGGGTTTTGGATGAAACTCAATAGCAAAACTTCTTATTTATATACTGTAAGGGGAAAGACCTGGAATTACATTTTAGGCAAGCTTGGGTTTCATGCCACAGCCTCTATTAATTTATTGCAGAATTTTCAACAAGCCCCTTATGCTATCTTGTCACAAACTGCAGGTGTTCAGTTTCTGATATCTTGGAGGACTCAGAATCATTGAAGTTTATGTTGGAAGGGAACTCTGTGGATCACCCAGTCTAAGATCACTGCTCAAGCCAGGGTCAACTACAGCAGGTAACTCAGGGAAATGTCCAGTTTGGTTTTAAATATGTCTAGGGACAGACACTCAGCTTATCTGGGCAGTCTGTTCCAGTGCTTGATGACATTCATCATGTAAAACAAAACAACCCCCAAAAAATCACAAACAACAGACACTCTCCTAAGTGAAGTTTTTTGTATTTCAGTTTGTACCCAAGTAAGCACTCCTACATCTCCATGTCCTCAAACTAAGATAAGAACCTTGAAGGCATGTGAAATTCTCACACAAGACAATTTTTTGCTACTCAGCAATTGAAGCAAAAGTACCTGGCTTCAACCAATACAATATTTGTTTAAATGAAAATGCAACTATACTAATATTTAGCTTTAGCCAGAAACCAAGACAATATTTATCTAAATGAAAAGACAGCAATGCTAATATTTAACTGTAGCCAATTTCAGCAAAAGCTATCCTCTTACGTCTATGCAGAAAAGCAATCCTTTAGATTTTATCCTTCACCTGGTAAACCAACATTCTTTTTCTGGTTCAACAGGCTGCAGTGTTTCTCTACATCAACCTTCCACGTGTACATAAAGTCTCCAGTGACAAAGATTCTCTCCTCACCACTTGATCAAAATACCTGAAAAGCTTTTCTAAAAAGTTGCTTAACTGGTTGCTTTCCAACTCTTCTCCAAGAAATTAAGTTTTTAGACACAGACTATCAATGAGTTTTATGTCACTCTCCCTACCAGCTTTTCATTACTTTTCTTAGTATTAAGCAATGAGTCATGTTCTCTTACTACTGGTAGTTTGCCCCACAGTCTGTCTTGCTTGGTTTCATTCTCAACAGCCACATTTAAGTAAAGAACATCAATTCACAACAGCAAATCTTGCTTTCTCGGTTATGCTTCTGCACCCTTGATACAGTTAGCCCTTCTCAAACTATGAACTGTAACACCTGCATAAAACTTGCAGTGTTACAGGAATAGCACAAGCTGTAAGCAACTGATTGAACTTCTGATCCCATATTCTACCTACACCAGTTAGAGAGCGTTCTTGCATTTCTGCAAGCACACTTACTTGACAGTCATACTTACACTATCTTGGGGTTTGGCTGAAACTTCTACAGTCACTACCTGAAGTTTTGCCAAATGGCAGTCAAGTCTGACAGAACTGCAAGCAAGGGAACAGAAGCTGGTGCTAGTACTGCTGCTGTTAAGAACACTCAAGGCAGAAACACAATTGTTTTCTTCATCTAAAACTTCCAAAAGCCTCTGGCCATGCATTGACAGTCAAGTTCTAGTGTATTGCTTCATTCAAAACTGAGCTTGATAAGCTCCTCTTGAATGATCTTGGTCTACAAACTCTTACCTTACCTTAGCAGGACAGCATCAGACAAGATGGACATTATTCATTGCTCATAATCCAGTGACTAAAGGGGAAAAGTAGAAATGTCAACATATAATCTCATAGATTCAAAGAAAGTATTTCTTGGTATTTCTCAAGGAAGTCAAATATCTGAATACTCTTACAAGCATCAGCATTCAGGAAGACAATCAGGCTGATTGCAGTGCAATCAGACTTTCCAGAAAGATAGTTAAGTGCAATTTTAACAGACATTTAGTCATAGTGCCTAGAAAACAATGCTGTCAAAAAGTACTGATTTAGTAGCTTTCCCAAATAACAGACAAGACATATCTCCATATACAGAATTGTTATATTGCTGTTTGATTCAAAACTCCCATTTTTACAGAGTAATTCTTCAAGGTCTCAAAGTTTGAAAAGTCCAGCACACCTATTTTGCATTGTGAAAACACTCTTCCAATAAAAGTCATGTTCTAGTTTTGCAAAAAAATACTTTCATTTTAAAACGCACAATAGGCCTGTTTAATTTTAAACACCTTTTCTTAAAGAAAAAAGTGCTATGCATTACTCATAAGTACCAGCTATACCTACACAACACTTACATGATTTATCCATCCAACCACAGCAACTGCCGTGATCTGGAAGCAGTTTAGCAAAACGGTGACATGTGGTACCTCCCACTGCTGTGGTGGGAATAAGGGAAATCTCAATACTGCACAAGCAGTATACATGTCCATTGACTACGTGCTCAAGTCTCTTATCAGTAATGCAAGTTGTACAAGGATAGTGATTTCACTCTAACCCCACGGGTAAATGCAGAATCTGTATGGGCTCATTTATCTGCTTTGATTTCATAAAGACCTAAGTCCAGCCCTTGCAGCCAGAATGCCTTTGAGTCTTGACTATACAGTTACTGAATTTGTTTTCCTTTGTGATTTGACCATGCATATTGCAAATACTTCCGTTACTTGGTCAAAGCTCACAAAATCACCCTCCTATCAGTAACACATTCACCCTTGCAGAGAATAGTCCTTTTAACACCTTGTTAAAAGGTGTATCTGGAAGAGAAGCAAGCCACCTTAACGGGTTTTGTTAACTAGTGCAGTAAGCTGGCACAAAGCAGGAGCCTCCAGTCACTCACCCTACTTGTGTAGGCAGCCCATCCTGTTCTGGCATCCTGTAAAGTCTTATGAATCTCATTAGAAGTCTATAAATCAGGAGTTACAGCTGTGCACATCTCTGTAGTATAGTACAGGCAAAAGCTGAATCGTCAGTTGCCCCATTGTTAAAATATAGCCCTACCTGAGCTCAACTTTTTCCATCATAGCAGAAACAAAATCCCATCTTTTGTCACTGGAAAAGATGGACAATCCAGATGTTCACAGCTATCCAGAAGTTCTGAAAAATAAAGAGTTGTCCCATTTCAACACTACGATTGAGCACACTTCTTGTGGCATCATCTCAACTCAGGAAGGGCTGCTACAGTTCAAGCAGCACTCTGCTTGGCCCAAGTACTGTGAAGACAAAAGCACAACTCTGCATTTGCCTAAAACTGCCACAGTCCAGTTAGCTTAATACTTGTCTCTCATCTATCCTTGTTCTAGGAACCAGGCACTATGGAGCCTTAGTTCAGCAAATGCTCTCAGACTACACTGGCCATACACAAAAAAAAAAAAGCAGGTTCTTTACACAATGCAAATGTGACAAAACTCATTTTTAAATGAAATCTGCTGTAGCAGAAGAAACCCTGTTTAATAAAGGGAGTTTATCACCAGATTCTGTTCTATGCTTTCCTCAGCCTGAAGGAATCAAAGCCTTTACTTAACACCTTGAAAGAGCACAGGTTCTGTGGAAGAACGTGAAACTCACCAAATCTCCCTAGCCCAGTTATTAAAGTAACAACCTGGGAGAGACAAGCCTGAGCTCTAGCTCCCACTTCAGCCTATTTGTACATTTGATACATGGTAATTAACTTTAAAACAGATGGCACTTAGGACATTATCAGAAGAGGCGGGACATGAAAGTCTCAGATAAGAAATTCTCAGATAAGAAACAGAATCCAGACCTCCCATTTCTGGGCGAGGCCTTTCCAAATAAAACAAAAGCTATTATGTAGAATAAAGAAAAGGAGCGAAAGAGGGGCAAGGAACAAGTACTACAGTGACTTTCCTTAAAGTTAACTTAAGAAAAGAGAAACAAGGGTTCCCAGTGGCAGATCTCAAAATGATAGAGAAGTACAGGACCCCAGAAGAGGTCACCCCTAACAGAAGAACTTCCACCCTACAAGAAGAGTTGCTACAGTCTTGTCACTAAGGCACCCAGCCTCACTCGTTAATTTTCAGATACCCCAGGCCTTTACCAGCTCAGGTTCTCCTCACCATCCAATGCTAAATAATATGCCTGACACAGGTTAAATTAAGATGGAAAAGCTGCTTTGAAAAGAGTTAAATATCAAAGAACACAGTACTGAAAAGAATCAGGAAGTTGTATCTATAGGCCTACTAACTTACTATCTCTGACGAGAAACGTACTTCTGTCAACAAACTGGAAGACTGATCACACAGCAATCAAAGTAGCTCTTGTGAAAGCTCTGACTGTCCTCTTGCTAAAAATAAGAGCATCAAGCAAAAATGTTAATATACACAGATTACTGGTTTTCCTCTTCTCAGACATAGTTATACCACCCTGTCAGACATTCGCTTGGAGGGGTTTCCTCAGCCCACTATTGGCAGACAGCTGCTAACTCACAGGAAGAGCACACACCAAGAAGTGTTGTAACACATGAGAACAGACATAATGGGGTAAAACACAAACAGCAGGTGAACATTCAAAGCACAGCACAGGTTCTTTTGGATAAGAGATGAAATCTGCTGTGAGTCTACGTTGCCTCTTGAGTTTATCCCCTCACAAAAGGTCAGGTGGCTCTGCCACAAAAGAGCATTGACTAACATGGTCTTAGCATGAAACAGCAGCATGTTTGTTTTAATATGTACTTTTCCACAATGCTCATAGTCTTCCAAACAATCTACACCTGCCTCACCAGTTGATCTGTAAGTATAACAGGACAAATCACAGTTGAAGGGACAGGTGCAAACATCATGAAGTTGAACAAAGCAAAGTGCAAGGTCCTGCTTGCAACTTGGGGTTGGGGAAATCCCAGGCACAGCTACAGGATGGGTGGAGAAGAGATTCAGAGCAGCCCTGCGGAGAAGGACTCGAGGGTGTTGGCTGATGAGCCAGCTTCAGTGTGCTCTCACAGTCCAGAAAGCCAACCATATCCTGGGCTGCATTAAAAGGAGTGTGACCTGCAGGTCAAAGGAGGTGATCCTGCCCCTCTGCTCCGCTCTCGTGAGACCTCACCTGGAGTATTGTGTGTAGTTCTGGTGTCCTCAACATAAAAAGGACATGGAGCTGCTGGAACAAGTCCAGAGGAGGGCCACGAGGATGATCAGGGGACTGGAGCACCTCCCATAGGAAGACAGGCTGAGCAAGTTGGGTCTGTTCAGCCTGGAGAAGAGAAGGCTGCATGGAGACCCCATAGCAGCCTTCCAGTATCTGAAGTGGGATATAGGGATGCTGAGGGTGGACTCTTCATTAGGGACTGTAGTAATAGGCAAGGGCTAACAGGTTAAAACTCAAACAGGGGAGGTTTAGACTGGATATGAGGAAGAAATTCTTTACTGTGAGGGTGGTGAGACACTGGAATGGGTTGCCCAAGGAAGT